>VZTZ01011313.1:0-26008 GCA_013400955.1 Drymodes brunneopygia | reverse complement strand
GGCCGCCTGCTGCCCCCTGCCGGCCGCGCCCGCCGCCACAGAGCGCGGGGAGCGGCGCCTCACGGCCCGGGCAGGCCCCGTCGCGGCCGCGCTTCTCCTCGAAGTTCCCTGCCAAAGGAAGAGGCTTAAAGGGCACAATAATTTGTTCAAGGAACAGCCACTTCATGCCAGCCATTATTTTTGGGGGCCCTCTTAGCGGGCGGCCACGCCATGCAAGGGAAGAGGCTGGGCAATGCCTTACAGCAGGTAACTGGGCAGGCAGCTGCCGAACAGAGCCAGATCTACGAGCTGACAGGCATCAGAAATCGATTGTCAAAGCCCTACGCTCTCTCTGGTTAAACCTTCTAGGCAAAAAACATAGAAAGCCCTCGCCATTTTCATTACTTTAGGCAAAATCAGTGAAATTCTGCTTACTGATGCAAACACTCCCAATGTTTTGAACCGGATTAGATATCATGTTTTGAAGTTATCACATACCAGATAGATGAGCAAAGATAGAACACCAAAGCTACAGCTGTCTAAAGCTGGCAAAACAAAGCAACAAGAAATATACCACATGACTTTTTCATTGACATAGTCAAGAATAAACAATGGGATCTGGCCATGTTTTGGTTTTGTTACAGTATTTGTTTGTTGATGCCCTTTATATTCCTCACTCCATGTTTGACAAGTTCGCAGACAATTGAAAAGATTGTCCCAGCATTCTCCTAGTGTTTGTAGAGGAGCATGGGACAAAGGTTGCTTTGGCACAGACCAAGGTACAGAGTGCCCGTTAAGTCATTTCAGGGTTAACATGCATATTTCTGTAAATTTCCGTCTTGGTAATGAAGGAGACTGCAGATTTTGCTTTCTCTCAGTTTCAGTCTTTTTTTTTTTTTGACCTGACAGAGGAAATGGATTCATAATACTCTGCTGTAATGTGACATGCAGAGCTGTCAAACTGTGACACTTGGGATGAGTGAGACATTTAAACGTCAGAAATTCAATTTTTAATGGCACACTGGCAACACAGACCTAACACTTCATCACAAGGATGACACCTTCTAAAAGCCATTTTAAAATAAATCAGAGTGGGGATGTGCTCCTTCGAAATAAGAATGCATTTAAACAAGTTTCAGGAATGAGGAAACTGTATGACAGATTCCTTATTAGATCAATAAAATTCAGGAGACTTTGGTGAGAAGGGATTCCAGTGTGTGTGGAGATGCAGCTCAAACCCACATAATCTGCAGCTGCTTAAGTGACCTTCATCAACTGCTTGCTGTACAAACCACATTCCTCTTACATCTAAAAGCGATGCAGTTTGCAAAAGCCCTCAGAGACCTTTAGACCAGCGGCTTGTTGGCATTCCCAGATGGAGAATGGGGCTGCACTTGCCCTTGCACAGGCTCCTGGTGTGCACCACCCTCGGGAGACACGGCACACGCGTCCTGCTGCTCTCCAGACAATGAGGGACTGGCTGGAGCTCCTCTTCCCCCACCTGGGAAGACACCGACGCCTCAGCCCTTGGTGCCCAGGCCAAGGTGGGCTCTCACCAAGGACAAGAGCAGCTCTGCCAAGCAGAGTGAGGAATGAAGTCTCAGAGATTTTGGGGACACTGATGGACCCAGCCTGGGGAGCTGCTTCCAGGGTTCAGCACCACACTGGTTACTTTATGACAGTAAATCGAGTCATGGCTTCAAATCGTGCAAGTGAGTGATTGCCTTGGACATTAGGACAATAACTCAGTAAAAACAATGAGTATGGAAGGAAATGAATTCATTTGTGAAAGAAAAAGTGAATCCAAAACCCAAAAATAAAGAACAATACTCAGGGTTCAGTCCAATGGTCCCTAAACACCTCCATACAACAGAAAAAACACTTATTGCAGTGTGTGGATTCTGGTTTGGTTGTTTTGGGGTTTTTGGGGGGTTTTGTTTTGTAAATTTGCAAAACTTAATCAACTGTCAATTAAGTCAGACTGGCTTATTTTTTTCTCACACGAATGGGTTTTAATTAAACTTCTACTTAGACAGCAAATCAGGAAACAAATATGTTCTGTTTCAGATTGCAATGACAAAATCTTCACACTTTGTGATGAAATGGTTGTCAATAACATGAAGAACAACCAAGCAACTGTTTCTTGCTTCAGTGTTAGAATTTAGGCTAGTATACAGCCAACATCAAATTACTTCCTGGAGGGTTTTGTTTTTGTATTTAGAGCAATCTGAATGTATAATTTGAAGATATACCTTTGTTACATTCAGAAGCTTCAAGTTCTCCACCCACCCCCAGCAGCTGGTATTATTTATAGATAAGGTTATAGACCTGATTTATACAAACACCATCTGATGGGAACAGGACCTGTGGTAGCCAGACAGGGTGCAAAAGACAAAGCTGCAATGTTGAAGTCAATACAGGTGCACACTTAAGGCATTCCTGGGTTTCTCAGTCAGAGTACTGACATTTTTCTGCTCTATGCTACTGTGTACCTGTTGTCTACAGGAAGTCATAAAACAAGAGGATGAGGTGAAACTCTTTGTATCTCTAAAGCTCTTTTGTGCAGATTAGCTGTGCCAAAGCATGTATGGATACACCACTGAAATGGGCAACGGGTGCAGCAACTCCAACAACACTCCAAGCAAGAGCTCCTCGTTCTCGCTGCTTCTAATCCATGAATATTTCTTATGCTCCCAAGAGCTCCAGAAGGAACTGAGTCACATCACTCTATCAGACACTTCCAATGATTTCTTCCAAGATCAACTGCAAAATCTACCCCAAAATTATTTCAATATGACCCATAAGTTCTTTTATATATAACTTTTTCTCTCAGCTGTTCCATTACCATTTAGCAAGGATATTCCTGGTTCCTCATACAAATTCAGTATTGATTGAGAGATCCCACTCCCTCTGTACCCTTTGCCTCCTGCTTCAGTAAACATCTATTCCTATTTCTTGTGTGCTTTATAAATTACTTCTGGAAGAAAAATAGAGATCGAATAAAAACTTCCCTGAAGTTATTTTTCAGCTTAGACTTCCACTTAGGAAATCTGAACTTCATTTTCTGATATATATATTAAAGCTTCAACCTCAGGTGTTCTATTTTAATTGCCTGCTATTTTCATTACCGACCATGAGGGCAGCAAATGCTCTTCAGGAGATACTTGTATTTTAATTTATCTGCAAACATAAATCACACATTATAGCACTTTTTTCCTCTAGGTTAATTGAATCAATTCTCTAAATGTCTCTATGCCTGACCATTGAAAGAGGCTCACTGTTTGAAATCTCTTTAAGAATTATGGCCCTTGAGCTGTGTGCAGGATGGGAGCAGTCCTTGCTCCAGACAAAGCTATATTATACATAGAAAGTAAGAAAGTGTTATTATACACCTAAGCAATATGATCTGTGAAGCAACACCCACAATACTGTGAGGATCCTCTAAGTTATGATTTTGGAATTTTTTCATGTATCTCAGTGAATCAATTGTTTTAATATTATAAATCTTATTAATAATTATTTGAGTCTGGATATATCTTAAGTTCTAAATAAACAGTATAAAATCTACTTTTACTTTCCTTATTTCTACATTACCTTTAACACCAGAAAAAATGCTGATATCAAGAACAACCATTTTATTCTTGAATAATCACAAATGTCTAATGAAAAAACTTGATTTAACACTTTTTTACTAAAAATTAGTCAAATGGATGATTTTTAGTAAAATCAGTCAAGCAGATCAGCTTTCTTACCTGTGATATTGGCCATTTTATACTCAGTAGAACTGTTAAATGCTGGCAAATTAACAGTTGGTAAATTTACAAAATTTGCAAAAGGAAGAGACCTAAAGGGCAGAATAATTTGTTCAAGCAACAGGGATCCGGATACAGTTGGTAAATTTTTGGTAAATTTACGGTAAAGTTAGTCCAAAATTGAAATGCAAATTTAGGGATTTAAGCAGGCTTCAAATAATTCAGTGCAAGTGAAAAAGCAGAAAATGCTTGAAAAAGCTCAATGTTTGACTCACTTTTTAACTGGGTCAGTTTCAAAAATTAGCATTCTGGTTTAAGGCAGCAGCTGAAATGTCACCTGTCCCTCCCTGGCCGGAGTGACCTCGGCAGTGCTGATAACTGTGAACTTATAAGGAAGGTGCTCGTGGGTGTAGGGTTTTATTCTGAATTTTAAAAATATAAAAAAACTTTCTGTTTTGAATTTCTCTTCAATTTACCTGTTGAAATTTATTATTTGTAAAACACATTGAGCCTCAAATGGATTGACCTTCTGCTAATGTATATCACCTAATGAATGGATGCAATTAACTAATTCATATTGGAATATTGCACTTTCCAGCTCACATTCATCATCACTAAATGTGTGATCTAGTTTGCAAGTTTAAATTTTTTATTATTACCCTTTAAACTAACGAAATAAGTCTTGTATTTAATTACCTGAACTTACATATTCAATTAATAGCTTCATTACCTTAATGAACATAGATACCATGCAGAAGTAACAAAAGATTGCTGCTGGGTCTGCTCCCAAGTACACCCTATAAAGGGTCAGCTATGAACCTCAGAACACCTTTTTTTATTAAAAAGTCTTGATTTTGGAGTTTCAAAGGAATTGGCCCTGGCAAGCCAATATTCCTATGCAGGGGCCTGAGATAAATGTATCATCTATGTTCTAAATATTTAACACATAAAAGGAATCCCAGAAGCAAAACTTGTATCTGGAAAGACAGAGGATTTAAACAATCAAATATGAATAATTCTGAATTAAAGGGAATTAAAAGAATGAAAACCAGGCAGACTGACAGCTCACCTACTGAAGGATGAGTGATGAGTGGAACATGAAGGTGAAACAAACAAATGCTCTTGTTGTGGAAGAGAGGGGACAAAGCACTGGGAGCAGCAGCTCTTACAGAATATCCTTCTCCAACAAGGGGTCAGATTGTGGCTGGATGGCTTCCTTGGAGGGCCAAGTAGAGTGGGAGACAGGTGAAAGTAGGTGGGTTGGTGAGTCAGATACAGGAAACACTCACTTTCCCAGTGGAAATTAGGTTTTAGAGCCATGAATCAACTGTCCTAGTTAGCTCCATCCATTTGTCAAACACACAACTTTGCTTTTGTGTGTCAGTAGAGTCAAATCTATCATTATCTTTGGCTTTCATGTTACATTCCTTTTATCAGTTAGGTAGGCTCAGATCTCCTCCTCTTCACAACCCTACAAGTAGCCTTAATAAGTCTCAGGGTTGCTACAAGGAACCTGCACCCTGTAGAATGATGAAAGGTTTTGATAATGTACCCCGTTCAGGTTACGAAAACACAGGATTTAGATCCCTGAGAAGTCCACTTGATGTATTTTGAGGTCTTCTTCATGCTGCATTAATATATTTAGCAAGATGTATTTTGCTTTTGATAGCAAAGCTCTTTGAGAAAAGGGAATATGCAGAAAGAAAGAGCAGGGAATTGACTAAAACAAAGCATTTGTCTGTACTAAATTGATCTATGCCTTAAATGCAAAATTCTTCTTATACTGAAAGAGCCTTTCTCTGGATGCATTCAGAAAGTAAGCTTTGCCCTTACCATAACCTACCAGACAAGCTCCTCCCAGAGCCATTCCCAGCACAGAGAAGGCAGCAGAGCAGTGCAGCTGATAGCAGGGGTGCACCTAAGCATCTGTCCAGCATTGCCCTGACACTTCCCTGTGGTGCCAGCACTGACAGCCCTGTCACGGGGCCCTCTTTGGGGGAATGTTATCTGTGCCCCTCTGTGCCAGCACGCCTGTCGAGAGATTAAACTGGCCCAGAGACTCTCAGGCAGGGCCTGTATTACACATACAACAAGCTTTAAAATTTACTATCATCAGTTATACAACTATTTATAACATATGTGTGTAGTAACATCAGTTATGCTCTGAGGCCTAATGGTGTGCCCAGCCAGTCAAGAACAAAGCAAAACCCTGGCTCCTGCTTTAGAGAACATCCAGTTTAGTTCTCTCTGAAATCAGTGTCAGCAACAGCAGACATATACGTGGCAGGCCTTAAAGATTATGAGCAAAAAGCTTGAGATACACATATATGGTGAGGGTTTGTTCTCATATTCATGATACAGACAGAAATGTTTTATCTGGACACTGAGATCACAGAGAAGGGAGAGCAAATTCTCAAGGGGTCTCCTTGTGTGCCCTGCCCTTCCTCCAAGGTGGGCTTAGCTAAACCTGAGCTGCACATTGCAAGTATTTCTCACTTGGAGCACTTTTTACCAGGGACTACAGCAGAGACAGAGAGGTGATCAGAAAATACAAGAAATAGAAAGTTTATGTACTAAAACACTTAGAGTGCTGAATTACAGTGTGTTCAGATCTTCCTCACCTGAATTTTTACTTTGACTTTCCCAGCAGGAGAATCAATCCGTAAAACGAGAATGCCCCTTATGTACCATGCAGCAGTTTCTGTATGAAAATCGAGATAGAAATTAGGCAAAGGCATTTGACCAGGGACCTGAATTAGAGGTACACATTCAGAGTTAGTCTAATTCAACTAAAATCAGCAGACTTTAAAATAATTTGGCCCATATTATTACAATACAAAAAATATATGGTGTATTTACAACCTTGGTCTCTCCAGCTGTGTTGGTTTAGGTTTTATTACATGAGTAATAACAATTTATGTGATACTCTGAATAATGTGCTATTAAAAATTCAGTACACTATATATTGTTACCCATGGGATTTAAACTGTGGGAGCTATGTGCATTATTCTCTACTTTGCTATTTCTATAGGAGTGAAGATTACTATAAAAATGGTTAGGTTATATACATCATGTGAATTCCTGCTCTGCTTGAATCCAGGTGAAGAGAAGAAATAGTTCAGTCCAGACTGCCTTGGGGGGGTAAGGGTCCCAAGAGTCTTAGTCTTGCAATCTAAGGTTACACGGATCCCACATTCAAGCATGAAAATAATATAAATGTGCTTTTTGATGTCTTTAAAGGATGCCAATAGATTTCTGAGGCATAACCTCCCTTAACAGAATCCATTTGATGCTTCTACAGAGCATCAGCTTTATCTTGTGTGTCTATTGATTTTACTTTTTACAGCAGTTCATCTAATTTTCCTGGCATAGAAGTCACACTGGCAGTTTTGTAGTTCCCATGATCACCTTTGAAGGGCTCTCTTGAAGCACAAGCAGATCACTGGTACATTTCCTATGTTCTGTTTTGCTGACATTAGGATCACGATCAGCAAAAAACCAACCCACTGCCATAGCACTTGAGAAGCTGAGCATTTTAATCCCTTGGTGGAAATACTGCACAGCTCCAGCAATTAGTTACTGGTTAATTTATCAATTTGTCTTGAAGTGTTTCCTGATGACAATTTATTTTAGAACAGCTGCTCACACTCAGCCCACCAAATCTAGCAAAGGAAATATTTCTTTTAGCTGTGGACTTAGCCACCTTGAATGCTTCTTCTGTGCTTCCATCCTCCATAGCTTTACCTTCTCACAGGACCCCTCTGGTAAAGGAATTTGAAAACATTTCAACTGTTACTTTCATATTCTTGGCAAAACCTTAAAATCTTTTTGGTGAGCTTTCTTGTGGTTCTACATTTAATATATATGCTCCTTACTTACTTATAGAACTCCCATTTTTTGGAGATGTCTTCATTTTCTTCCCTCAGATGACACAGTTGTCAATATTTATGGGTGGCACTGCCAGTATCCTTATCATTCTGACTCTGGGAGCAGGGCCCAGGTGAGGGAGCAGTAGAAAACAGTGATCACTGTGCATTTTCTTTCCCTTGTTCAACCAGATGTTCCATTGCATACAACTAAAATGCAGTAAAACAGAGGATTAATCAAATAGATAGTAATTAAAGTCAAAGCTTTCATGGTGTTTATCTTTTCACTTTACTTGTCTTTCTTAAAATGCTACATACCTACTTGTTAGATTTGGTAAATGCCTTAGAATCTCTTTCTAAATATAAGAAAATGAGAAACTTAATTCAAATGCTCTGTGCTGCCCTCTTTCCTCTTTGAAAAGTGGGGCAGTGCCTTTAAGTTGGCACTTGTCAAAAGCTGGAAGGATTTACCAAGAGAGCAGTCATCCCCTGTTTAGTCTGTTCTTCAATACTTTCTTAGTGCACTTGCTTGAATCTCATTATGGAGCTGAGGGGGACCTTTGGTCTAATTTAGCATCACAGTTCTTATGAATGTAGTTAAATCATATGATTTTTATAAAGTATTGAAGAAAATCTGATGAAAGCAAATGTGAAATAGATGTATTTGTGCCAGTTCTCCACCCTGCAAAGACAGAAAATTCATATAAGGAAGTCAACATGATCTGAACAAATGAGTACGAATTTTTGTCTCTGACATGTTATGATCCCACTATTAGTTGAAAAACAGCATTAATGTCTTCATACCTGCTATGAGACCAAACTCAGAGGTATTTAAATACTGCTTTGTGGGCAAGACTTGCATCTGCATATGAGAAGGATCACTACGGACAAACTACAAATTGCTTTCATAAATGTGTTTATTTATTTATCATTTTCCTAAAGGAGAGGAAGTGGTTTACCTCATTCCTGCTGTAATGAATGTCCTCCCAAGCATCCTCCCTCAGTTCTAATGTATACATTATTCTGAAAGACTTCTCTCACAGACATAACAAACATACTTTAGCATGCTGTGATAATTAAGGTCCTAAATAATATGTTTGCTTCTCAGTGGTGTGGGGTAAAGGTTTTCAAGCTGCCATACTTGGACTATTTTCAGGGCTCCCCAGAGGCGGGCCCAGCTGTCCGTGCCACAGGCAGGACCTGTGGAGCAGGACCTGGAGCTGTCCTGCAGCGGTGTCACCCCCTCTGCACAGATGCTGCCATCTGCTGCTCCAGCAGCTCCGTGCTGCTCCACAGACCAGCGTTTGCAGAGCCACCCAAGGGCACAGTGGGGTTTGGATGCACAGGTGGAGAAAGGTGAGTAAAGGGACACAGAAAAGCAGTTATGGATTAAAATTCGGTGGTGGGGGTGAACTGGGTGGTTAAGGGATGAAGCTGCTGGTGGTAAGGTGACCTTTGCTGCAGGGAACACGCATCAGGTCCCAGCAGGAGGCAAGGGAGAACACAGATGGGGTAACAGAAGTGGCACATTTTCCTAACTCTAGAAGGCTCTGCCGTGTTTAGGAGAGACACAAACCTCAGCTGCACTGAGCAGCTACAATACCTGCCAAAATAATCTACCAGAACTGGGCTGAGGTTCTGGTGTGAAGCCAAATGGCAGAAAAATACTTGTAAATCAACCAGACAGTGTCAAGTCTGTATTACATCTGATAAAACTGTTCAAGATGCTGAAGAGATAAAGGTGTAACATTTTTCTCTAGGAGGCGCAGTTCTTTGAGATATTCAGCAACTTCAACCCTTAAGACCATGGAAAATAATATTATAATGCTCCATATTATAGCACCCATGCACTCTTAAACTAAACATACAGGAAATATATAGTCACTCAGTGCTTCACTTCCCTTGTAGGGAGCTGCTGGACTGAACCAGATTTCATTAAATGTTCCTAATTTATTCTGCCTCATTGCTCTTTTGTAAACAGGGAAGTTCACTAGAGAGCAAGGCATTTAGTCCAAAAAGCGTATTGTGAGTGAATATGCAAATTCAACACACACCACCAAGGTAAGATTCCTCATTAGTCACTGAAATGTCTCAGAAGTTAAGGCTTTTGTGTGCAGGGTACAGCACAGCATTCTCCCAAGCATTCCTTCTCTTTACAACCTCCCCTTGGAAAATTCTTTGACAGCAAATAGTAGCATGGTTTAAATCCCAATCTAGGTCAGAGAGAAATTTGCAGCTATATTTTGGTTCCTTACTTTGTGGTTTATCTTTCTGCCTTTCTTTTTGATCAGAATGATAGAAACAATGTTTTATTCATTCTTACCAGGATTTAAAAAAAAAAAAAGTGACATAGGAAAGGTAATGATTAATCCATTCTGTAAGAAAAAAGAAGAAATTGGATTGTGAACTTACGGGTATTATCTAACCAGTATAAATAGAAGTGCACTCAGAGAAGGCATAGGATGACAAACCCATGATGAATTGTTAGGGCATGTTGAGTTGGTTCTGTCAATGCCTGCAGTCAGATGATTTCACTGGCTGTACAAGATGAAATCTCGTATTTCAATGTTTAAGTAAAAGTGTCAAAGTTCAGCTGAAGCAGGGACAAATACAGAACAAATTTTGTGTGTATTTGTAACTAGGGCACCAGAGCAATAGAGGAAGCCAAAATGAGCCGGAAAAGCAAAAGGAGTTTAAAGGAGAAATTCTCCTTGAAGAACAGCCTGGTTAAAGAAGCCCTCTCAGAGTTCCTGGGAACTTTTATACTGATAGTAAGTGTCAGCTGCTTTCCTTTCTTCCTACTAATCTAATGTTGGACAGTGCTTGTGAGGGGACATGTACGTTTTTCTTGTACTGTGCCAGCAGCAAGGTTACAGCCTGACCACGCACAGCGTGAATGAATTGCTCCTGTGACGGTAAGTTTGGAATTCCTTTCTTCACCCCATGTAATTATCACTGCCTGTAAAAACCAGATCGTTTTATGTATTACAATTGTCTGATGGGCATTGGGTTTCATCTAGGAGCGGAATTTCAGTGAAGGAGCACGTTCTGAACAGTCCAGATATGCACAATGAATGTTGTTAATTCTCTCCTGTTTTTTAAAAACTCAGCAGTTCATTTTGTGCACAAAGTTTACATTAACAAACATATTGTACTGCCCATTTAGAAAATTTTAGTTGAGTTGTTTTCCTGTGTAATACAGGAACAGAGCTTTGTGATCTGTAGTGAATTGATTGAGAGTTGCATTTCCAAACCTTCAGAGATTTTGTAAGTTAACAATTTTTTGTTTTGCTTTAAACTGTACTACATAAATTATACATCTATTGCTCAGTCCTATAGTACTGCTACAACTTAGATAATACCTAAATTTCTCATTTTTACAATTCCAGATTTTATTTTTTTTACCTAATTTCTTGCTCAGTTTTTCTGTGCATTTTGCACTGGGACTGTGACTCACTAGGGGAGACAGCAGGCTGAGTAGCAGAGCTAGAAGTCAAGCAGCTAGACTATTTATGCCAAACTCTTTCTTTCTTTCTCCTTTCAGCCTGGACAATGCAGTCTTGCTTATTGCTAAATATTTCATCATAGTGAAAAAGACAAAAAAAAAAAAAAGGCAGCAGACACAGTACTGACATAGCAGGTTTTATAACTGTAACTATATTAGCTAAATTTCAAGTAAGTCATCTAAAAATTCCAGTAGCTCATAAAATACTGGAAATTATGGTCTTTACTACACTTCAGCCAACTGAAGTGCACTGACACTAAAATAACATTATTCTCAAATTTAATACCATCCATAAGACATTATTACAGTAAGGAGCACATTTAGAAGCAAGGAGCACAGAGCACTTTACAAACATTAATGAATTAAGTGTCACAACACCCTGGCAAGGAGGGGAAATGTCATTATCTTCATTTTGTATATTAGCAAACTTGATTACAGCAGCCTGCACAGGAAGCCTGTGGCAGAACTCTGAATATAACCCACATCACCTGACTTCCAGTACTCTGTCCTCGCCACAAGATCCTCCTCCTCTTTCCATTAATAAAATTAAGCAAGAGAAGAAAACATATTAAAGTGCAGATTGACTGCAAATGCTATTATTTAATGTCCTGCTGCACAAGGCTAGAAGGAAATGCAAACCCAGATCCCATTTCTAGTATATTCACCAAATGAGGGTAGTGGAAAATGAAGGTACAAAATTGCTGTTAATAATCTGAGTTTCTCATTTCTCTTACCCTTTCTAGTTTCAGCCTTGGTTTAAAGCAGAAAGAGCCTCACCTGGATTAAACTGCAGCTTTCTCAGTGCTTAGATACCTCAACTTGTGTTTAGACTGCACAAGTTAGCAGGAGTACCAAGTGTTAATTGTAAAGAAATTACCTTTTCTGCTGTTATCTTAAGCTGCACAGCGGAAGTTTAGATTGGACATCAGGAAAAAATTCCTCACTGAAAGAGTGATTGGGCACTGGAATCACCTGCCCAGGGAGGTGGTGGAGTCACCGCCCCTGGAGGTGTTAAAAAAAAACTGGACGTGGCACTCAGTGCCATGGTTTAGTTGATGGGGTGTTGTTAGGTGATAAGTTGGACCTGATGATCTCAAAGGTCTTTTCCAATCTAGTTTGTTCTGTGATTCTGTGATTCTATTTATTGCTTTTGCTTTTAAGCTTTGTCAGCTAGTAAGCACCTAAAGTACAGATAAATATTAAACCCTTAATTTAAATTGGAGCTAATGAAAGGAGCACCCTGGTAAGTCAGAGGACAGAAATCCTTGAAAAACAGAAACCATGCATGCAAAAGAAGTTATAGTAATAGGATGGTGTAAGAACTGTGTGTTAAAGCTGTTACAAATCAAGAGGAGAGTTCATGACCTACAGCACAGCTGATTCATGGCTTTGCTGAAAGCCATTTCGGGTTGCTGTGATGGGGTTTAGAGCCTGTGGAGAGCACCTGTGCCAGGGAGAAGGCTGAGACAGCATTTCTGTTACCCACAGGCTCTGTCTGAAAGCCAATGCTAACTGACCACACCTAAATCTGGGACCCACCGCTGGGAGTTAGCCGGGTGAAATACTCCAAATCACTTATTTCTAATTTTTCTGGAGAATAACATCACAGGCCACTTACTAATAGGAGCCTAAACCACCATCTTTGGTAACTCTCAGCCTTGCAACATTATTTTCCAAACAGGAAATCTAGAAAGTGGAATCAGTCACCAGACAAAAGCCCAGCCTTCACCTCAGGGTGCGGAGGGTGCGGCCTGCAATGTCGGACAGATCTGACACAACAAGCCTTGAGAAAGACACTGGGCACACAGTTTGGATAATATCTGCTGGTCAGCCCTACTGAACATGCTGCAGTTTGCCTTGCAGCATGGACCCAGAGCACGTAGACAAAATTCTTTCCAGGTGAAAATAAAATAGAAGGCGAGTGCCAGAGTCAGAGGAAATGTGCTGACCATTAATGGATGCTCAGTCCAGTGGATCAGACTGGAGATGCTCCAAGTAAGTAATCCCTGCTGAGAGATGCACAGTCAGGTTCTCAGGTGCTTACATTACAAAACTTGATAATACAGCCACAGCCCACGTGAGCCGTGCTCTCTGCTTAGCAAAGCACCCAATTTTGGTAAGAAACACAAAACTCCAGGAGCCTGGAAGCGTCCTGAGGTGGGAGGACACCTGCCCATTTGCACCATGCTGGCTGAGGGCCAGCACACACACATCCCAGCCTTAGACAGCCTCAGCCCTCTGCTGCTGGCACTGCCCCCAAGGTCTCCCTTGAGGAAGAGCTCTCTAGGGAGCTTTTTGTTCTCCTTTGTGTTTCCTGGTTCAGTGCATTTCCTCTTGGGACTTCTGTGAGGGGGGACAACACCTGTGTGCCAGCACAAAAGAGTCAGGAAGCCCTGCTGCATCAGATATATGTGGCTTTTTAGTGCATCTGGCTGGAACTCACCTATCCAACTGCCTCTCTGTTTTTAATCATGCTTCTCCCCATATTTCTTCTTTGGAGCTCGACTGCATCACTCTGAACCAAGATGGGATTTACCATTAAGTATATCTGAATTGAAACAGTTCCAAAAAGAGATGCCAAATAGGCCATGTGGCTTCCTTTAACAGCTACTGCTCACCTAACACAGTTTGTATTTCATTTTCACTCTCAAGAGCATCTTACTGAACAGAGTTTCCCAGAAAGGAGCTGCACAGGAGCCAGGATCTCCTGAGGCCAGAGCAGCCTACACTTCCTTGTTGAGAGAAAACACAGGCTTCCATTTAGCATATATATACAGGTGGGGACTATATATGCTCCTAATATATATATATATATACACACACACACATATATATATGTATGTATTTGTATATATATATATATGCATGTGTATATATGTATGCGTGTGTATATATATATATGTATGTGTGCATATATGTGTGTGTATATATATATATATATTCTTATGTACATGTTCCTATAAGCCTGGTCTCCAACTGGAGGTGGGGAGCCTCTTGCAACCCCCACTGACACAAATGTTTGTGTGTGCTTAGAGGATGCAGGGCATAAGCATGAACTAAATACACAACAGCCCTGAAATAGTCCAGCTAGTGAGGAAGGCTATTTATCATCAAAATATTTAAGCCTTGTTTTCATATTCTCACCACTTCATTATGCAAGTCATCACTCCTGCTCTGTTGCAGAGTTGAGTCTCATCAGAAAAATCTTTAAGATTGGCATTATGTGGATTTGCTCAGTCCAGAAGATTAAAATTCAAACAACTTTTCTATATCTAATTTTTGTGTCCCTGTATTTCAGTGCATGTTAATTACAATACTGTAGGGTAACGTATATCCCTTATTCTAAACATTTGAATTCTCATTACGTGATGTTGTTGCGTGAAAGGAAACATAGCTTTTGATCCTTTGTTCCTTAAATAAGTGTTTAACATTTAACACAAAAACATTACTTATTAATTTTAAACAAAGATAAATTCCATGTTCTAAATTTTTTTGAAAGGGAGACTTTTTTTTTGCATAGGATGAAATTACAGCAAGTTTTGTCTAAGGTATAAAATTAAATATCAGCACCTTCTAACAGCTGCTTGGTTTGCCATCAGCAATGAGTTTCCTGGAGTACAGAATCTTGTGTAATTAGCTCTTAGTGAACTTAAGTTTGTTAAAGCTAGATAAGACGGTATTAAAATTTATTTATAATTGGTATTTTGATATGTCACTCAGCTTTTAAAATATTCCATAATGCTACAAATACCATGAGCCTTAGGAGTGTTTACATTTTGAAAAGCAGCTCTTACATCAGAGATCCACACATTTGGGTCTCTAGCAGCACTAATATAGTACAACCAATAAAAAATAGATGCCACTCATGAATCTAATTTTATATGGTTGCATATATTTTGATGGCATTAAATTTTGCTAATGATTCTGGTGAAGACATACAAACTCTTCCTCTGTTTGAAACTGTATTAAATCAGCATTGCAAACAGAAGATAAAGTGGTAACAAAGACCTTTAGTTGTGCTGAGGTTAAGGAGGTGTTCTTGCATACTGGTGTTATTTCTATAATCTTATTGTTATCAAAATCAGGTTTTTTTCTAGACAATCCTTCTGTTTTAGAAGTCATTCTTTAATTCTTCTGAATATTTAGCAGTGTGAAAAATTTGAAAGGAAGGTTAGCTAATTGTTCTTTTACCCCAAAATACTTATATATATATTTATATATATATATAAATCTGGAAAACCATGGAAGTCTTTTGTTTTCAATCCAAACTTAGGTTTCCCAGTATATGACACTTCAAACTTTTAGGTGACTCAGATGTGATGTTACATGAAAGCTTTGAAGAAAATTATCTTAATTTCTGCAATGTCAGCCCCAGCACATCACTCAGCTTTCATTGTTTAACCAAGAGGTTTCAGTAAGTTGAACTTCATTCCCCAAAGCCTTTTTCTGTGGATACCCTATTTCCCAGAAAGTTTACACCTATAGGACTGAAGCGTAGGTACCCCTGCCTGACACTTACAGAAGACTTGCATCTTTCCAACATTCAACTGTGAGTGCAAAACTAGGATTTGTTTTACAGACACAAATTTACAAGGTGTTTTTTCCAAAGTTTCACCAAATAAAAGAATGGTAATAAAAGTAATAACTTTTTAAAGCTGTCATAAACAGTTGGAGAACAGAATAAAAGATAATAAATGTAGCTTGTGCTATGCAGTGAGTTTATATCTTTGTAATCTCAACAGTTCAATGAACCATTCTGGTTGAAAGTGATTTCTAGGGAGCTCTCCAATCCACGGTCCGGTTTAAAGGCAAACGTGACTCAGTTCCTCTAACCCATTCCTCACAGGTTTCTTTATAATTAAAAGCATTCAGCTTTCTTTTTTTTTTTCTTTTTTCCAACAGAAAACAGCTTAGGCTTTAATTACTCCTAACCATGTACCTCTAAGCATGAGGGCACAGCAAAGATCCAGCCCCCTGGTATTGCACCCAAAGGAACGAGTGAAAGCAAAGGTACATGGACCCTCCTACTCCAAGGAGAGCACAGGAAACCTCCTTGCTTGGAATCTGCAATGCCCACTCTTGTACACTTTTTCAATGCTACAATTCCCTGAGAGTTGGTGCAGAGATTAAACATATTTTAAGAGTTTAGAAAGATTTAAAGCTTTTCAGTTGGGGTAGGAAGCAAAGCATCATAGCTCAAGAATAAATGAGTAAATGGGAGGGAAGCAGCACCTGAATGGGTTCTTTTTCTCTTCAAGGCTTCTAGGTAAGATTTTGTTCCTTTGCCTGGCCTTTTCTTTCTAGCCCTGATACAACAGGCAATGTTTCATTCCTGGAAGTCTGTGTCTAAATATCACATTTCATTTCCTTTCCTGAATTTCTAAAAATTAGTAAGAAAATAAAAACTGAAGGAACTGACTCAAAGCAGTTGCCCTTTATAATTCAGGAAAGAAAAGCATTTAGCATTTCAGGATGAAGAGTGCAATACTAATCATACTAAAATATGAGAAAATGCAGACTTTTGCATTCTCTCTAGGTGATTTCAAACTTTTATTTGTCTCCTATTGCATATGCAAAAGCAATAATAAAATTTAAAAGCATCAGTTTATATAACACAGTATAGTCTATCCCTCAATATTTTCACTATTTTTTCCCCACAAAGCAATTTGAACTTGATATTTATGTTTTAAAAGCTTTATATACACAATTACTCCAAAGTTTTTTTAAATTTACTTTCATGTCTCCAAGTAATGATGCTTTCTGTCAACTAGAAAATGGTTTCAAAATGGCAATAATTTTAAGGCTTATGTCTATACTATTTAATTAACTAAATGATAAGGGTTTGGGATTTTTTTTTCACCCCTTATTTATTAGATAGCAAGTCTGAAAAAAAAATAAAATCCATCTGAACCCAAGAGGATATTGGTTGTTTCCCAAGAGATCATCAGGAGAATGGATATAGTGATTTTTTATTGCTCAAAGCTTGATTAAATCATAACATACAGAAATCCTCCCCACTGCACCAAAACATTTCATTGATGATAAAATAAGAGTTGTGTGCTTTTAAAGTATTTAGAAATTAGTTGACTGGTAAGCTGTATTTCTGTCTCACCTTTAAAAGCTTAAGTACTCTCTGATTTAACAAAATATAGCAAACATTAAACATTAAATTGAATGAGGATTGGTCTTTCCTGAAAGGAGTTTCCTGTAACTTGAATTCTTGCAGAGTTAATACCCTGAATTTTAGATGATCTAACATGTCTGGTTTTGTTGCTTTTAGCATTACTGTCCCTGTTGAAAGAATTCTTAGAAACCCTGTCTGAATTAAGATCCTGTGTAATACACAGCAAAAATACATCTCTGTGTGGGAAGAGTTTGTAATATTATAAAACATCTTATTGTGAAATTCAATAGGTAAATTCTTAAGCAGACTTGCTTTGTAAACGAAGGGGTTGGAAATGAAAGTGAGTTCTAAAACACACTCCCTTAGGAAGACACCACCAATTTCACACACCTCAAACTGAAAAGCTTATTTACTACTTTTATAAGTAGTTACTCCCATTTGGAAATATTAATGTTGTGCAGGGGAACTGTACAAGACTACAGGACACCATGAACAACGCTGTAAAGTTTGCATGGGCACAGATCCCTGCCTGCAAGGAAGGGCAAATGCAACCACTATTTTTCTAGCATTTCATGATTGAAAGTGAACAGTTCATGATTAAATACTAATTTTGTTTTTTGCACCTGCTGACTGCATTCCTCATAGCACATTGAGTTCCTGTACTCATGCACAGCATTACCAGCTGTGCAACCACTGAGGCCACCCTCTGCCTGCAGGGACACCTGTGGAGCCCCACTGCAGGTGTGTGTCTCACCCAGCTGGAGCTGGCAGTGTGCAGCATCCAACAGGGCACAGCTCACTGCCTCCACACTGCTAAAAAGCTTGGCTGCCTCTTTAGTGTGACAGTCACAATGTCTGGCTATAAATGCACACCACTTCTACGACTGTGTCATAAGAGGATTTTTTATATAAGCATTCTTCTTTAAGATATCTAAAGCTTTACTGGCCTTGTAGAAAAATAGATTCCCTAAAATTGTGGGTTCGGATCTGCAGAAATCCTATTTACACTGAAAAATGCAATTACAAGCATTTGGAACAATCCTGAGAATAGTAAGAAGGAGGCAAAATGATCTTTAGTCTCCCTGATGAGTGGGATACAGAAAGTCCTGCAAGCTTCCAGGCAGCAATAGGACCTTGTGCTCATTGAAGGCCAGTTGTTTTTCTTTCCTAACACTAGCCTTGTTATCCAAGACAAAGAGAAAGATCTAATGGGCTATAAGGCAAGTTTTTTGGCAGAGAAGGTTCAGACAGCTATTTCACACCCAAACACATTCTTTAGGACAGTAATCTAATGACTTTATGAACAAAAAAAGTCAATGCTGAAACTACTCCAGTAATTTTAAGCAGATCAGGCTATAGAAAACTGCTGAGAGGAAAACCTGGTAACACAAGATAGACAAGATAAGATGAAGAGATCTGGCTATATTCTACTGTAAATTGAACTCTCATTAACTGCATGTGCTTCAATCAATGAGTTTTAAGGGTGCGACTGACGGCTGAGCTTGGCCTAAAATCTTACAATATTTAATTACAACTCAATTATCTAGTTGGTCTTAACTGAATCAAGCAAAGACTTACAAGGTATTAAACTGCTGTTTGTGTAATTACATGATTAGGTGATAGCTTCCAGTTGCACCAACCTAACTACTCTAGGTATGAGGCAACTTTTTTCTCTCCTTCTTGAAAGGTCAGCAAATGGAGAAAGTATTACAGTGACATGGCTCAGCTTTGCAGGCTCAGGTCCCAGTTTTCCCATCCTGGATGGGCACACACTGACTGTGCCTGCAGTAGCATTCAGTCACGGTAGCAGGGCCACCGAGTGCAGCTGTGTTCCAGCTGGCTCGCACGTCTTCTTCCCTGCAGAGTTTTCTGAGACTGCTCAGCACAGAAATGGAGCATCTGTAGTTGTGTATTCCCTAAGACCTGCAGAGCAGGAGCTACTATGCAAGAGGACTACGCAACTGTTTCTGTATGACTCTCCTCAGTCCTGGCAATAAAGGAAGGGAGGCCACAGCCTCCCTCCGTTATTTCCTTCCCTTTTCTTGTGAATTTGTAGTTGATATACACAGATGTTGCAATCCCCTATCCTTTTCTATAACCATCTCCTTTACCCCGTTCTCTTTTTTCATCATCCTTACAGAAAGAGGTAATGTTTTCAAAAGAACAGCCTTTTCTTTGAATCTCCTAAACTTTGCCTATGCCATTTCAGAACACAAGTACACTCTATTGTTGTAGATTGAGCTGGTTGCCTGAATTCAATCTACACCCCATTTTGTGCAGGGGCCCAGTGCAGCCTACTGGGCTTGCTACTCATCTGAGCCATATCTTTCACAAAATCTGGCTTGGTGCAGTTTCTGGAACACTCCCTTTGTGAAATCTGGAAAATGATGACTAGAGTATGCAAATTCCACCTCCTCTAGATTCTTAAATGCAATGAATTCCAGCATACTCATTCTTTTCATCAACACATTATGAATTGTATCATATTAAGTTTAAAAAAAAATGATGCAATTTCAGCTGTGACCAATCCCAAGGTGTTTTATTTTGGTTTGCAGTCTGTGCATTTGTGCTTACCACGTGCATTGCTAGGTGAGAGCATGGCTAACGCAAGTGTGTGCCCATTGCACAGCAGCTGAGTGCAGCCTGCACTGTGTCCTGGAGCTTTTAATTACACAGTCCAATAAACTGCGGCTATCTAACACCACCCTGCCCTTACGTAACCGGAGCTGCAACACTCTGGCACCAGACACTGTTTTGTTTGCTTACATGATTATGACCTAAAGGCAAGAACTGCACCTGGGTATCTGACACAGTCTCGGGGCACTTACAACAGAAATGCTGTCTGCATTACAAGGCTGGTTAAGAGTGTAATTTTATTGAGAGCTTTCCTGTCACATTTTGGTATTAGCTAAAACCCTTGGGGATATACTGGAAACAAAAGCATGATTTTGCCTGTTTAAATTGCATCTATTCTAGTAGGACTTACTTGTTAAACCTCAATGACCAAATCATTTTGGTACAGTCTATTCCTAAGGAAAGAGAGATTTTCCCATTACTTTGCAGTTTCTGAATTCAACTGCCTAACAACTGAAAATAAGCAATTAAGGTTGCTCAAGATAAATCTAGTCACATACCAGAAATGGTATGATTCACACCACTTACAGCTGCAGAGAAGCAGAAGTTTTCAGACTAGAAATTATTTGAGAGCTTCCATAGAGAATTGGCTCCTTGTTCAGCAGAGCACATAGGCATACATTTAAAAAGCAGGTTTTCAAAGACACAGAAATGGATCAGCTAGTCTATCTCAAACTAAAAGGTTTTTGTCCCTTTGAATATCTTTTCTAGCATCTTTAATAGGACCTAAATATATGTTTGACGATAAGCAGAGGCTTTAGAACTGAATAAACATCATCTTAAGCAAATATTTAAATATGTTGCTGGACTTTATTCTGAGAGGAACCAACAAAAAAACGAAACTAGTTCAAATCCATTTAGAATCCTTCAATGTGAATTATATTTAGACATCTCCACTTTAGTCAATTGTTCAAGCTGCAGAGTCAGTGAAATATTTTGCTAGAGCAATATATGATATACAGTCAGCTTAACAATAACACACACTGTAAATGCCAGAAAGTTGTCTCAATCCAGAGTTTCAGCACTAAACGTTAAAAGCTTTTTGAACTGTCTTTCATAACTTCTACAGTAAATTTTTCATTGCTTATAACATCAGTCTGGAACTGAAAACTTACCACATAGAATTAATTTCACTTTCAGATGCAGAGTTTTGTTGTAGAGGCTGTGCAATCTTGTTCCAGCTCCAAGTTCTGATCTGTATCCCATCATTGTGCCTGAGAACTGTTTTCTCTGTGGAGAGAGGTCCTCATTAGGAGAGGTTCTTCCTCGTGACGGAGACAAGGAAAATAAAAAGCAAATGTGCATTGCGGCAAAGGCAGCAATGGCACACACGACAAATTCTAGCACTGTTTCAGTATTCAACAGCATTTTCAGCTATACCAGGACAGCAGCAGAAGTCACAACCAATAACATTTGACAGACACACTGGTGATTTTACACTTCTCTCTCAAAATGCAGGCTCTTGGCTGTGGCTGTGTGGCACAGGCTGTGCTCAGCCGGGGACAGCATGGAGGGCCCATGACGGTGTCGGTGGGATTTGCCATGGCAGTCACCATAGCAGTCTATGTGTCTGGGGGTGTTTCTGGTAAGTGACTTCTATTCTTATATTGCATTTATTGCTACAGTGTTAAGGCTCCCTTGTTCGAGGGCTTCCACTTCATGGTATAAACCAATATACAGCAACAGTAAGCACCATTACAGCAGAGTCCACAGCAGAATTTTGCTAGTAGATCTTGTGTGGTTTTATTTCCTTCTATTCTTTGTGTTTGACAAAATCACCCACCAAATTCTGATCTCAACTATAGTGTGAAAACCTCGGCAGACCTCTAGCTTTTATGGAAAATGTTCTGTGCAAACCAGAAATCTGCTTGGTGTTGCTTTGAAAATTCTGTCAATAGAGATGATCCTGGGCAGAACAAGCACTGTGCTTAAAGAAATAACCATGAAGAGCATTCCAGCAGTCACCAGATAAAATGGTGGCCAGCTACATAGAAAGTAGAAAGATCCACTAATGGGTATAATGAACAGGATTCACCTTACAGAGTGCAATTTATTTCTTCATGTCCTATGACAGGCTATAGCAAGTCTGCTCCTGTCTGTTTGATTATTCACAGAAGCAGCAGATCATAGAAAGCAGAAACAGCAGAGAGATTCAGTACCAGAGATACATTCACTGACACATTGTCAGTGTACTGTCCTTTCCCCTTTATTTCTGCTATAACACTTCCTCAACATGTATAGGTCAGGAATCTCTCTTTAGTCTTTGGGGTTAAGTTAGCTGGGCTAACTAATCAGGGTCCACAAGTGCCATACTGGATGCTGCTTTGTCTCCTAGTTCCACCATTCAGTTTGGCCAAACTAAGATCAGAAACATTAGAATAACTGCTTTTAACATTTAAAGTCTTCCTTTGAAGTAGAAAATGATGGGTGTAACAACAATATTGTGCATGAAAATACACAATCATTTGTGTTGTATGCAGAGTTTATATTGGTCTTTAAAGCAAACGGTGTCCTTGTACTCCAGGGCTCATAGAGGCATTTCTTACCCTTCATAAAGAGGGTAAAGTTGGCCTGGATAAATTTCTTTAGGTATAATTAGGGCATTAGAAATAGTTGCTGTAGCAGAAATTACTGTGGCCATTTCTCTTCTCTTTACGAATTCTTCTACAGAGGCACCATGCAGAAGGTTTCCATTAGAAAGTTTCACATTAGAAAGTGCTCCAGGTTCTACAAAACAGGAGTCTTGTCACTGTCATTGACACAGACCAGAAGTGTTCCTTAATATCACACAAAATTAATTCAGCAGCTCATTCCTATTATCTGAACAGCTTTAAACTACAGCTCTTGGTTTACATGTAGGCAGCTAAACTCTTCTAATGCAGTATCATGAAAACAAACCTGTGAAGACCTGTCCTACATTTGCACCTTTAAGGGATATTCATCTCCATCATTATGTAGAAAATTAGAGTTCAATCCCAGCAGGGCAGAGCAGTTGCAGATGTTGCAGTATTGTACTTCCTGTGTTTTTCCCATGACAAAGGATTCTGCATGCAGTGCTTTTTCTCTGTGAAGGAATAGGAACAGATATTTCAACAGGCTGTTATTATCCAGCACAGGATTACTAGTGGACACTTCAGAATACAAGTTCCTATGTAGAATTTGTTGGCAATTTCTGTGGCTCTTGGGCCAAAGTCTCATGTTTAAGTATTGCTAAAACATTTTTCATCAGATCTGCATGAAATTCTAAATTAATGGTAATAAAATATTTAGTCTACATGCTTGGTGAATTTGAGCTTTTTTATTTAGGAAGGTTTCCCTTTTAAATTTTCCTCCATTCAGTTTTCCTCAATATCTAGATAATTTCCCACTATTTTATCTAACTTAGTATTTCAATCCCATGACTGTGATCACTGCAACTACAAAAGAATGAGGAACACACTCTCCAAAATGGACTTTTTTTTAACCATTGGCACAAGAATCTTGTAACTCCCCTATGTCAGCATGAGAGCCTTCCATTAGACTTTTTCTTTCCAAATTTAATGTTAATCAGCCCTCTGTAATATTATTATGACTTGTCCTGCCATTATAGTCACCCTGCATTATATAGAGGTGGGGAGAAAAATCAGGTGTTGAAAGAAAGGAAAATTATTAATTCCAGCCAGAGTAAGGAACAAAAGACAAGACAACAATAAATCAAAATTCACATGAAGGGCTGTTAAATTAGGTGCCGTCTATCTATTTGCTCTGTGCTCAAGAATTTGAAACACAGTGAGGAATTCAACATTTAATTCAAGACTGGTACTACTAGGTCAGAGTTTTGGAAATGATACAAAGAAGGTTTTATCCAGCTTGTTATCTGTGTTTGTCAGTTCATTATGTATCAAAGGTGCCTGGATTTCATAAGATAATGACTCACTGACCTGAAGTGCAAACACAAACTGTACATAGAGGCTCTTTCTCCATCACTAACCTTTGACAGATAAAGGACAAGCTCTTTCAGTTATTTTACCAAAGACAAAGGCCATTTTTTTCTGATATTCATATAGACTGAAATGAGATCTTACCTGGAAGATAAGCAAAGGATTCTATGTCCTTACAAAATTTGGGAGTTGCAGTGTTTATTACAATGAAGTACCTTTTCATCTGTTCATTTATTTGGCAATTTGTATTTCTTAAGCAGCAACCACGTCTCTGTAAACAATGAAATTTTCCAAGAGCATACAACACCTTTTTTGTTGACAAAAGATGTTGAGGGAAGAGATTGTGACATAATAAATGGATTTTGGAAACTAAAATTGTCACAAAGAATTCCAATGTTACTGAAATCTTTTTCATGCATGAGTTCAAGTGTAGCTACTCTAGAATAAAAAGAAAGGAAGTTTCACAGGAAACTGAACTTTGTTTCAGCACAGTACTTTATCAGTTTCCTTATCATGGACCTTTCTGGAAAGCACAAGAGCTAGATAAAAACATGGTGAAGGACTATGCACTGCTGCCCCCAGATCCCAGCTAGGCAGAGCTCACCAACAGCCAGCACAAAACTGGACAGCCCTAACATTATTTTATTTTTCTGCATGAAAACTGAGTTCCTAAGTAAACCCAGGTTGAAGACAGGGACACAAACATGACCTAAATCCAGGGCACTCTAGAACTGTCTCAAGATATATGCTCAAGCCAGTAACAGTCCTTAGTCATAATATGTGCTTAGAAGACTGAAGGAATGTTCTTCTGCCCCAATCATCCACTAAAAACCAAAAGCCAAAGGCCTTGAGGAGAGAGAAGACATGCAGAATAAGGGACCCTCCCATCGCAACCAGTGGGGCAGGTTTACTATTTTTCTAGAAAAGTTGTCTATAAGTTACATACTGCAGGTCAGCAGTCTGATAAATAGCACAGTCCACAAGCATCAAGAGTAAAAGATGGATCTTGGTGGCTCTCGCCCTCCCCCCTCTGATTTCATCCAACTTGCTTCAGTTTAATTGCAGTCAGGATTTAACTGCAAAACAACATCTAGAAAAGCATATACTATTCTTGTGTTCAAAAGTGCCCACATTTTTACAAATCCTTCACCTATTCTCATGTATCTGAGTCATCCACATGACTTAATTTGTGATTTATTTTTCAGGTGGTCACATAAACCCAGCTGTTTCATTAGCCATGTGCGTGACTGGAAGATTAAAATGGACCAAATTACCAATTTACATATTAGCACAACTCCTGGGAGCATTCGTTGGAGCAGCGGCTGTCTTTGGGATTTATTACAGTGAGTACACCTTAGACATGTTCACAGGACAAACTAGAGGTCAGGCAGTCTCTAAGGCCCCAATTTTTCAATGAATGTCAGGCAGGCAGAGGACTCTTGTTCACACAGGGCTAATGGCAGGAATGAAGCTAAAGCCATAAATGAAGAAAAGAAGAAGCATAAAGAGTTTGAAGGGAAAAACAATGGCTTGAACATTCCAGATATCCTACAAATTTACTGAAACACTTAATACTCCAGGAAATGTTCTGATATTTAGAAAAATTATTCATGGGAAATCAGATACTCTGAGATCATGTATTTCTCAGTAAGGATTTTAAATTACTTAATAGCCAGGATATAGGGCTATCCATCTTCCAAGCAAATTAGAAACATTAAAGACCTGCTACAAGTGCCTGTAGGCAAGAATCACCAACATCGTTCATTGAGGGTACAGGATATGAGATCAAGTCCCTCCTGACCAAACCCCAGACCACCCTAGAGAGGTGACTCTCCAAGGCAATGAACTCCAGGTACAGTGATAAAGGGGTCACATATTTGACAGGGAAAAAGAAAGAAATTACCCCTATCCTTGAGGCACAGGGTTTTTTACACAGTGTGCCACAAAAGGAAAAACAGTAACAGAATGACTGATTGAATCCACTCAGCTGGATCAGCTGCTTCAACCCCTACTCCAAACCTCTGCTTCTGCTGGCCCAGCCCATCTCCTCCAACATCTCTCTCCCATGGGCATTATGCCTGCAGACCGTGCTGGGTCTAGGTACTGCAGAGGAAGAACAAAAATGGAAAAGCCCCTTGTATGTCGGCTCAGTGCTCAGTACCCACAGCAATCCCAAAGAGGAAAATCTTTAGGAACTATGATAACTGTTTTGGGCTTGGTATATTTTT
>VZTZ01011197.1:0-10996 GCA_013400955.1 Drymodes brunneopygia | reverse complement strand
GGTGCTAAGTGTAAGGGCTGGCTCGTGTGCCTGGGCTGGGGGATGATTGCTGGTTGTTATGAATGTGTTTTGTATTCGGTCATGTACTGTACCAAAGCACTAGTTGTGTGAACATTCTGTGTTTGTAGCTGTGTGGGGAGTGAATGGGAGGCAGTGTTTGATGCTAGATTACAATATGCATGTCATTCAGTGCAGCTAAATTAAACAGATTAACTGGGAAATGAACACTTAAGTGGAATTGCCTGTATAATGCTGTACGTGCATGACATCATAGATGCACTACATCATCAATGCACAAATTTTTGGTTTCCCTTTAATCTGTGTCAGTCTTCTAATGTATTTTTATGTATGCTGCTTGCTGTACAGGGAGGAGAAATGCACATTGCTCAGCTGGTTTGATTTCTGTGGGCAGGGTGAGGTTGTCAGCCTGGCTGGGGCTGCCCTGCACTGCTGTGCCCCAGTGAGCTCCGCAGCAGCGTGGGCACAGCGCGTGTGTCACTGTGCTACGGAGCGAGAGAGAGCAGATGGGTTGCTGCAGCAAGCACAATTGATTGTTGTGCTACAGAGATGGCTGTACAGCCCTGTGATATATTTTGGCAATAGCCATATACATTACATGCTGCTTCTGCCAATATCTGAGTCCGGTGGAAGGTGATACTATTATGCTGAGAGAGGGAAATGATGACAGAGACTCATCTGTTTTTTGCCTTCTTCGAGGAATAATGGATCATCCCTACCACCTAGATTCTGAAATCTGTGGCCTGGTAACCCTATTCCCTTCAGACAAGTGTGCCTACTGATTGGGCATGTTTGACCGCATGCCCTGATTTCAGGATATGCTGCACTTCGGTTGCTGGTAGACAGGGTGATGTATTGGGCTGCTCAGGCCAGACAGATATGACTGGAGCAGTTCCTGAGGGACTGGGAGCAGGAAAAGGAGACAGCCAAGCATCGATGCCGGGTAGTGGCAGCAGACAGATCAACCTGTGCATCACATCTTGCCCTTACAAGAGAATCAAGTGCTCTTTCACTTGTGCCTGAGTCTGTCCTTGTGATTATGAAATGTCAGCAAAATCTCATTATCTGCTGCCCTTTCTCTCACACGTCATGGTTTCTGCATGGAAATCTACATTACTGAAAAAGTGGTTGTTATTCAGAAGCACTTTCTCATCTTGTAACAGATTATGCTCACAGAGATCTGCCAATGGGAGCCATTTGCAGCAGTAAGGGCAACACTATGGTGGTTTTAACCCTTACAATGATGTGGAACAAACCCCACTTTTTTGTAGCCTGATGATGAAAGGGTCTTGATGCTAACTTGTTATACCTGAACAGGGAATGATTTTGGCTAAACAAATGTCAGATAATGTTACATTTTTAGTTCTTCAGCAGCGGGAGAAATCTTAAGCTTTGCATTCTCAGTAACCTCCTCTGGCTGGCAGTCTGAGCTGATGACCAGCACCTTTTAAGGTGTGAACCAGTGAGGCTTTTTTCACTATCTGTTATCTTGAATAAACACTGTCATTCTTATTGATCCAACTTGGATCCTTCTGCCCACAAAAGCATGCAGGGTTTTGCCATTCAAGGTGGTCATCTGGAATGCCAGTCTATATCTAGAGGGAGATTTTTCCAGATGTGTTGTATCAAGGGTGCTGTTGTTTCCTTTTTCCTACTGTTCTTCCCTGCCGAGGGAGGAGGAGGAGCAGGATGGATGGACAGCTGCCAGGTGATATGACAGCAGCTGAAGTACTTTTATCTTGGAAGACCTTCAGCTGCATTCAGGTATAGAATTGCTTTCTGATAATAAGCCTGGTAAGGTTTAGTCTTGAACTCAGCCCCAGGTCTGAATATCTTGAGAATCTGAGGGTGATCCCTTTGCTTCTCTGGGTGGTTTATCACCAGTGTGACCCTCACCATTTTACTGTTCATGACCTATGAGGGAGGGAAGTTACATTTTTACAGTAGAATTTAGAGTTTAGATCCACAAGCTGGGCTGATGCTGTGTGTTTTGGCACCCATCTTCTGTAGGTCTTGGTCTCTATGCAGAATTTTCAGCTCATAAGGAAAGACACCCTCCTGTGTGGGTGGAAGGAGAACGAGAGAGAAATTGTGTCACTTGGATCAATTCTCTTGGTTCTGGGAGTTTTTCAGGGAGTTGCTCTTAATCCCATTAAAGTGTGTCCTTTTTGCACTACATAATACAAAATTTAGTGGTTTGTTTGACTGATTATTCTGGAGAAGATGCTGTGTCTAGAGCATAGACCAGATGCCACCATGTGAGGATACCAGACCATGTTCTCATGCTGGGTTAGTGTGTTTCAAGCCACTTACACACCACTGCAAAGCTTCACGAACTGTTTCCATGCCAGGGGGTACCTTTCTGGAACCTGATTCTTCAGAGAACATGACCACTGCAGGTGGTATTCATTAAAGTTCCAATTTTTAAAAAACTGCTGAAAACCAAGATGTCCCACTCACAAAGGTGGTCTCAGTGAAAACTTCTAAATGTTTTGCTAATTTTGTTCCTCTTGAAATCGTTTTACATGTGTAAGCTGGATTTTATAGTAACTGGAAGTTTTGTGCCTTAGGTCTGTATAAGGGCAGTGTGTTTNCTTTGTTACCAGAGAAACTTCCATCGAGTAGATAGCAAGATTGTGATCTCTCATCTACAGAACAGTATTTCTCAGTGATTCTGAAAAAGTCAGATGCATTTGGCTACCAAATTTCCATTAGTTATTTAAGAAAGAAGTCATTGCCAATTAGGAGTCTGTGGTCATGGTATAATTGTTTGTGCAGATGCAACAAGACGATGCCATTGCAGGCATACAGTCTGCTGCCATGTTATTGTGAATGTCACTGAACGAGATCACGGATATAATTGCTGTGTTTATTGCTGCTATGTTGTATTCTCCAACTTCTTGATTTTCTTTCTCCAGAGAACCTAAAAAACAGTCACTGTTTGTACCTCCAGTAACTGAAGCAGCACTAAAGGCACCAGGACCTTGCTAAATGGTTGGTCCCACCCTTCCACTAAAACACTTCAAGTTAAGAGACATCTGTTTAACCTGGGTTTAAAGTATGTGTCTTCAGCAATTACCTGTAACTGTGCTTAGCTTGGCTGGGAGGGGTGGAGGTAGGAATTGGCATTTCTTTGCAATATTCATTTGCTGAGAACCAGACAGTTGCCCTCTCCTGGTGGACATGGCATGCAGGTGCTCACTGGGTGTGATGTTCTCCCTCACTTTTCTCTTTTTCTCTTTCCCTACACTAGGTGAAGCCTAGGATTTCTAGAACTCTTGCAACTCCTTGTGCTATCTACTGAACTCCTTCCAGTTTCCCTAGACCCTTTTTTTTTTTAAAGAATTCAGTTCAAAACTGGTTAGATGTCATTGTCTGAAATCAAGCTACCTTGCTCAGCTAGATTTTTCTTCATATTGCTTTCCCAGTTTGTGAAGGTCTTGCTCTACTGTACTCCTTCCAGTTTCCCTAGACCCCTTTTTTTTTTTTTAAGAATTCAGTTGAAAACTGGTTAGATGTCATTGTCTGAAATCAAGCTACCTTGCTCAGCTAGATTTTTCTTCATATTGCTTTCCCAGTTTGTGAAGGTCTTGCTGAGTTGGACAGCTTGGATCTGCGGTGGTCTCGTTCTGAGGTGTTCTGGATGTCCCTATTTTCTAGTCTTACACTAGATTTTTCACCTAGTGATTTAGTTCTTCTTTCCTAATTTGTCAAGATCATCTACATGTGGGGTGTGATCCAAAAGCATTTGCCACACCTGTTTAGGTTAAAAACATCTCTGTTTTTTTTCCTCATTGCCCACTCTGTAGTCCGGGTAATGACAAGGGTATGGAAGCTCTGTTACAACTCTGCATATAAATTGAGTGGATAGTCTTTCCCAGGCTGGTGGCACACTGCTGGCACGTTCCAGGGAGTTTTTCAGTCAGCTGAGTGCTGCTCTCAAACTGATTAACTTAATAGTTTCCTGCAGTATTTTTCCACACTTCAAATTTAGGCTCACATCAACTGTTTGATGAGCCACACGTGACCCATGATCGGTGGGCTATCAGTTTCCCTTCTCTGCATCACTCTCCTTGTGCCCATGCCATTAGCAATCCAAATGAAGCCACGTAGTTCAGATATTAGTAATTACTTTTCTATATTTTAATTAACTTTACCAGAAGCCTTTTAAACCCCCATATCACTGTCTTGCTAATGTGAAGCTTCATAGAGAGAAAGATTAATGGAGCATATTGCAGAGAAATTATGCCCTTCCCTTCTCATGTGCATTAGCCATTTCTGTGAGTGATATTGGGTTTCACAGTCCTTATACTGAACCAGCTTGCAGAAGGGATAGGCATCAAGCTAATCTTTATCTGGACCCAATTTACAGTCAGATGAACATCGATTGGTTTCAGCACCATCGCATGAGCTGCCGCAGTGGTGTGAAATTTGGTCTCACTGCGACTGCTGAGCTAATTATAAACGAAATGATGAGAAATGTGGTCAATCATACTGATAACTAACATAAAAGATCACTTTTTGCAGTTGGAAGAAACTAAATGCGGTCATGTTTAGGATGTGAACAAAGGATAGATTTTACTGAAGTTGGGAGAAGCTAAGAAAAACTATAGATTCAGGCTATCAAAATCCATAAGCATAAAGTAAATTTGAAATTGGTACTAATGGGCTTGTTCATATGATTATAGTTATGTACCTATGTACATTCCTACAAAAAGGCCTGTGCTATATCTTCCTTTATGATGGATTTCTTTTTAACACAGTGAAAGCAATTCGAGGCTATTAAATAGCCAAATTCTTCTTTTATTTATTATTACAGTGGGTATGATATATTTATAGATACATACTGAAAAATATTTAATTGTTGGGGGGGTTGCTCCAGATGAAATGTTCCCAGATAGAAAGCAAGAAAACAATTCTAAAATTGTTTTATTATGATTATTAACATGGATTTTTCAGTGATTTGTCTTTTCACAAAGAGCTACCTTTTCTAATTTGAAGCATTTGAACAACAAGTGCAACATTGCACTGTAAATTCAGGAGGTTCATTGGGTTTTCATTTAGAATATGCAAAGGGTTACTTGGACTCAAAGTTCCATTTGGTTTTTTACCCTACTGGAAAATGTTTTGGTTTTTTTTCCCCTCTTACTTGTGACAGTCGATCTATCTATCTATCCGGCCTGAAAATTTGAATATGCTTAACCTAAGAGCACCCCTTAGAGATAGGGATATTGTTCTTATTTTTTGGAAAACATTTATTAAGTGGATGGCTGAGGCACAAAGAAATTTAGCCAAGGTCAGAAAGTCTGCAGTTCTATAGAAAATTACTAGCTGGTCCCCTGATACTAGATTATTTTTCTCCTCTGCTGCTACTTGTTAACAGCTGAAAATGCATATGGTGTCCATGTGTTCTCCTTCTGTCCTTGAAACTGTTAGCTTACTCCACGAAATTGAGTTTTTTAAGTGAACACTCTCACTTTCCTTGTCCCTATTTTAGCAAGTGATTTTTATCACCTTCTGCTGTGACACTTGATGTACAGTGGCACCCAAGCAGGAAGAGGTACAAGGATAACAGAGGGGAGCAACAGATACTGCTTTTGAAATCTGCTGGCACTGAACCTGGACTTTAGTTCTCAAAAAGAAAAGAAATCAAATTGTAAAGGGGTCTGGTAAACAAATCATGAACCTTTCCCAAGTTTTAAGTATCTGGGAAGTACCAAAAAGAAATAAAATTATGAGACCAATACCACTTGTGCTCTTTTTGCCTATCCAGGAGATACCAGAAAAGAAAGCCTTTATTCATTGAGATAGTGTGGATTAAAGTTCTGGTTTTTGGAAATTAAGGGTTGGAATTGGCTGGTTTTAATTTCCTTTTAAGAGTCCTTTGAGAAACATTGTCTACTCTGTAATTTCACTTTCCAGATTGTCTCACCACTAGATTTAAATCTCTGAACAATTTGTAGAGTATTTTAATGCTTCTAGCCTACAAGTTCCCTGTTCTTACCAAAGTGGAAGAAATTAAGGAGGTGCTTAAATCAATAATTATTTTGCTTGAACTTTCCAAGTTTGCAACAGAATAAATATTGTAAGTTCTTTTTAAGAAGATACATTTGTGAATTAAGCAACAGCTGTGCCTTTAGTGAAAGGTTGTGTGTTCTGCTCTTGACCTTTCTTCGAATTTGTTTTTTTGCTTCTTGAAGCTTTGGAGCTAAATCTTTTACTTTTATTTTGGTGTAAGTCAAGAGATGCTCTTAAAATTTTAACCCATTAATCTATTTCTTCCTTGCAGCAAACTGTAGAATCTCATTCTCCTGAGAAATTCACCTGGCTAAAAATACCCTGCTTTAATATTATTAGAAACATCTATATTTGAAGTATATAAATGGTTGGATATTACGTGTATTATTAGACATGAACTGTTGGTACATTTTGTAACAGGAAACTGCTGGTTTTCCATTCACTAAGAGCTGGAATTCAGTCAAACACTTGGCACTTAGTTGTATGCCTCTAATTTTATCTGTAAATTGTTTTTTCTGAAATAGTTTGTAGAAACAGTCTCCATTTCTTCAGTTTTGCAAAGCATAGGCATGGAAATAACTGCTAAAACTTAAAACAAATAAACCACCTCTTAAAATAAATGAGAGAACAGGTCACTTCTTATTTTAAAACAGGCTGAGATCTGAAGTTTTATTCTGATTCCACCTTTTTTTTGACTCTTGAAAGTATTTTTAGGAGTGTTATCCTTGGATTACTTTTCATTTTAATTTTGGGTTATTTTAGAATTGGAAGCAAAGTGTGGGAAAACAATGCCTAAAAGGAAAAAATATCCAACTTCTGTATTTGAAAATGGACTTTTACCAGGACTTTTTCCCCTGTGTGTGATGAGTTTTGAACTGTCATATCATCATATTTTGACACTGTCTTGGTTGCTTGCATTTTTCAGGCCGTGTTCATCTCTGGTCTTGGATGTTTCCGTAAGTCCTTTTCCTTGTGTGGTTTTTATTGTCTCTACAGCTGTGGCTACAATTTGCCATATCCTCTCTTTCACGGTTGGAAGGAGTCTCCTTAGCTGTCTTTATTTTACCTGTCCTGTCACTAATATTGGTCCATTTCTTCTGTCTTGTCCTTTAGGTAATGACAGCCATGGTACAATCCAAAAATGTCTTGGCTTTACTGGGCTGTGAAGCCTTCTTGGAGAAACCTGGAGATGTTTGTCTCACCTGCTGAACAAAGTGAGCTAGTTGTGCATATCCCAGCTTTCTCATGAAATATATAATCCATAAACAAATAGAAACCCTAAACCAGCCCTTGACAGGCTGACTTACTCTCTGGCTGTAGCAGTGGCTCTTCTCAGTGCTGGGGTCTTGTTGGCTTGGTTACACTTTCTCCAAACAAAACAGCTGAACCAACTTCCCTGATCATTTCCATGTTCTCCCTTGTCTCCCAAATAACATTGTGGGAGCTGGCAAGGCCTTTTAGCCAAAGCAGCTAGATTTTTTCAGAGTTGCTTAGGAAGAACATCTTGTAGGACAGCTGTCTGAGGACAGCCATGCTTTGCTGGTGGGAGAAGTGGAAGAGGCATGTGACAGGCTGGAATTGTAATTTTATGTATTTTATATCTCACGGAGTGACATTTTCTGTTGTGAAGACTGTTGTAGTAATACCTTTTTGTTTCACACACTGAGGGGATCTTCCCTGATAGGATTGCTTATCTTCTGCTGGAAAGGCTGACCAAAAATTATTATACTGTCTTTTTCTGCCATCTATTAATTCTATATACTTGCCTATTGGTAGAATAAAATGAATACCCTGGTGGGATTTCATGTTGCCGATCTAGCTTGTGTGACATTTAATGGTGAGTGTCAGCACTGAGATTTTGTTATACTTACGTACCTTGAAACAAATACTTAGAAGCAGATTCCTTTTTTCTTTAGCCATCTCCACTTGAGCCAGTGTCCACTGTTGGAAACTACAGCTAATTTCAGTACTGACGTTTTGATCCACAGTGATCAATGTGCAACTTTGATTGCAGCTGGTGGAAACAGTAATTAATGGATCTGTCTGGTAAGATGAATTTGATTCCATTTTAAATTATTCTCCATTTGCCAGAGACCTATTGATATTTAAGTCTTCAAAACTGATTGAAAAATGTTGTGTGTTGTATCACGATCAAATGTGCATTGACCATTTGATGCAATAGCTTAGAAATGGTTTTTCCTTTTCTTGCTCAATAACCAGGGGTCAGTCTGCTTCTCAGGACAGCTACATGTATTCCAGACTTGTCTGGGGCTTAACTGGGACGGATTATTTTGGGAAGGAGTATTTTTGGCATTGCTGCATCTTACTCCTCTGGGATGGGCTCTGGAGCACACAGGGGTCTGATCCTCCATGGTAATGTGCCAGATGGGTACTGACAAAGAAAGCTGGCAAAAAGGTGCCAGGTCCTCTAGCATGGAGCTGGAAAGGGGAGGCAGCAGCATCCTGTTCATCCCTACAGAGTACAGAGCCTCTCCAGGGGGATTGTAATGAATTTGCTTTATTTCACTGAATCAAACTTGCTTTTCAAGAGGGAAGAGCAGTGGTTGCCAAGGATCCTATTTCCAAGCAATCAGATACCAACTTTCCACAGTGTAGCAATGTAGATTTTCCTTTCCTGCCTGCAAGATGCCTGTTGGCCTTCCCCTAGTAGGGTTTGGACCACGTGGAGTGATTGGTGGTGCAACCACCAGGATGCAGTATTGTGTGGTGGGGTGTCGTGCCTATGGGTCACCACCACTGGTGGGTTGGTTTATCAGGTTGGATAGCAGGGCAGTTTACCTTATTTTTAACACAAGAATTAATTCCACCTCCCCCTTGTTGAGCAGATCAACCAGGAACCTGAAATAATAGTTTTTAAATGTCTGTGAAGCTCTTAGACTTCTTAATAGCAGATCCTTTACTGTCCTTCCACTCTTTCAGCTTTGTGCTGAAACTTAATCTCTTGGCCACAACAGTGTGAACTAAGGAAGATTTAGCCCACTCTACTGCTTCCTGAGTGCTCTCAGATTCAGCAGAAGAGAGGTTTGTCTTGAACAAACACAGATTTTCATCTATTCCCTTCACAGCCTGAGAAATGTCCACTGGTGTTGGACATGATGGAAGGGACTGATGCCACCCTTGGCTGCTGTGTCAGCGTTTCTGAGCCGATGACCCGTCAGATCCACTCAGTGTTTATTTTGCAGCATTAAGCAAAGAAAGATTGGAAATTTCAGTGTTCCACTGGCAAATAGTTGAATTTTAAATAATTTTTCAGCGGTTCTTAGTAGCGTGTATAAATGGATTTTCAACAAATAAAAGCCCCAGGCTTTCCATGCACATGGATATGTTTTGGTCATGCAAACAATACCTGTGGTGGAAGGAGGATCTTGCAAACCGTCTTGTGAATAGCTGCAGCAAGAGCCTCCTTCCACCTGCCCTGCCTCCTCCTCTCCTCCCTGACAGCAGCTGAAATGGCAGGGCTTGCTTTGGCCAGTACTTTTGCATTATTTACAGCAATGCTGCTAAACACTGGGCTGAAATGGATGGGAGCTCAGCTAATTTGCATGATTTAAAATGCCAGCTCGGTTTAATGTAGAGCAGCTGGTATATACTTAACTCCTTCAAGAGAAAACTTAATACCAGCAGATCGCATTATCCAGGGCTACGCTACATGTATTTATTTATTTATCTATCCCTTCTCCTCGCTGCTTCCTAGAACCTTTGTAAAGATCATTTGTGCACGGCTGGCAAAGGGCTCTGCTCACCGCTGATATTTCTGGATCTTGCAGAGTTCACAAAGTAATTGGTCCTGCTGTGTGACAAATACTTGTTGCAACTCTGAGCATCCACTTACACACTGACCTTAGCAGATAGGACTCTAAATTAAGATGTGTCATGGTGAAGGGTGGTGAGATTAGTTGGAAGAGGGACAGGTGTAGAGGCCTGGATTATGTGGATTACTGCATACTCAATTTCTTAGGGTTAAATTTCAAGGTTGAAAATGGCTAATTCCACAATTATGGAATTAGGATATGCTGTGCTGTTCCTCTGGGTGCTGTGCCGGCAGCCAGAGTCACCTTGTGAGGGTAGGAGGACTTGGACGATTCTTTGCTCCCCTGAAATAATTAGCATAACCTCAGTGAGAGGATGGAGGGAGCATAATCTTTTAATACTAACCTTTCTCAAAATTGACCTTGTCACAGGCAGATTCAGCCTCTCACAGAGAAACAGATGTGTGGTAGAGTCACTTTTACTGCATCAGAAATGCTGGCGCAGTATCTCATCCTCTGCCAAAATTCTCTTTGCCCTTCCCTGAGTGATCAGCCGCTTATGCCAAACACCCTGAACGTGCCTTTGGATGAGCTGTGGGATATTGATGGACTTTACAGAATCAGGGCTTCCTTAAGGCTCTTAAAATGGAGCTTTCTCTTCCTCTGGAAATTCTTTGTTCTCTCAAGCTTCAGCTGAGTTTCCTCCTGAAACAACAGTTTCAAATGGTCACTTTTGAAGACCCTGATCAGTTTCAAGTGCAAGCCATTAAGCTGGAGATAAAACATATGTTAGGTTCTTTTGACATGGGTAAGTCCTTAAGGGTTGCATCCCAAATTTAAGCAGTTCTATTACCCTTTATAAACCTTTGTGGTAGACAATACCACATAGTTACTCAGCTGATGTCAGTGCTGTGTTTGGTGGATGGGACAGTGGTACAAGAGAAAGGACAAGTCTTCCTAATGAAAACTGATTATTGCCTTTTTTGTTGTGAAAGGGAAACCTCTAAGAAGATGACCTCCCATAATCTTCTTCCATGAATTCAAGCAAGATAAATTGTCCTTGGTGGTGGAATAGAATACTTCATTCTTTCTTCTTCTGTTATCCCTGTGTAAAATCATTAGCATGTCTGCATGCTGTGGGACATTATAGCCCTGCATTATATAGGCAAATTATTTATGTTGTAGTGTAT
>VZTZ01011166.1:4391-22963 GCA_013400955.1 Drymodes brunneopygia | reverse complement strand
TTTTTTTTTTTTTTTGCAACAGCCAAAGATAAATCTGAGAAAATATTTGCTCTGGCATTTGTGAAGCTCATGAGATATGATGGGACAACTCTGAGAGACGGAGAGCACGACCTGATAGTTTACAAGGTAGAATTTGGACTTCCCAGTAGGAAAACTCCTCTGACTGACTTCTGGGGAATTCTGTTCCAGAATTACACAGGGAAATGTGTTTTGGACTCTTCTGTTTGATCAAACTAAGAGCAAGTCCCAGGCAGTTGGTTTAGATGGGAGATTGAGTGTTAAATCTTTAATAAGTTTTCGTTTCAAAGGCATTTGTTGTTGAGTTTTCTGTGGGTTGGGAAAAGTTAATTCTGTAGCCTTTTAAATCATCCCATCTTGGTTCTAATGCAGACAGATTGGTGTTAAATTAGTGCTGTTAAAGATGCATTTGATAGCTCCAAACCTAAGAAAACCCAGTATAAACGTCAAAATTTTCTTGTTTTGACTGGATATTTTTTCCTGCTGTGTTTCAAACATCCCTGTAGGCAGAGGCCAAGAAGCTGGAGGATGCCTCGACCTATCTCAGCCTGCCCTCCACCAAAATCGAGCTGGAGGAGAAGGGACACTCAGCAACAGGGAAGAGCATGCAGAACCTGGGCAGCTGCACCATCAGCAAAGACTCTTTCCAGATCTCCACTCTGGTCTGTTCAACAAAACTTACCCAGAATGGTGAGTTCCCAGCACTGCTGGAGCTCCTGGCCCTCCCAGCAGGGTTTGGGATCTGGGTGCTGACTTTGCTGCCTGCTCCATCCCCATTCCATGGCACTGGCTGGTGGCTGTTTGCTGGATTAGGTTGTGTGGGAACCATCCAGCCTTTTCTCTGTTTGGCTCCAGAGCAGTTCATGTCTCTGAGAAAACAGAGGAATCCCAAGTGAAGCAGAACCAGGGATTTTGTTTCCCATAGAGCTGAAAATGGGCTCTGTGTGACATTTTACTTTTCCTTGAGAAACAGCACTGGGGAAGGGGATGAGTTTGCTTTCAAGAGCAGGTAATAGCAGGGCTCTGCTCCCGGGTGAGCTGGTTTATGTTGTTCCAAGGTGCAATATCCATATTTTGGGGCTGGGGAAAGCTCTGATGTTTTCTTCTGGTGTGCAGAAGGGAGGTGAGGGGTGTCGCACTGTCGGACACAAAAGAAACACGCAGACTTCAGAGCAGCAGGTCAGGACCACACAGGGAGGAGCAGAAAAGGGTCCAGCCCTTCTTTATTCTCTCATTTTTATATCTTTCTTAAGACAATCGTGGATTGGTCAATGAGGTTACCACCTCTATAATTTCACAGGTTAAAGACATGGTCAATCATCTTTCTCTGCCTTAGGAGAAAGGAATGAAAAACAATCCAGAAGTTCAAAACAATCTTGGCTGGTCATAAAAACAAGGACTGTGTTTATAGAAAATGCATGAGAAATTCTACTACAGAAGTAAAAACACAGAACACTGCAAAAAGCAGGGCGACAGAGGGGAGGACGCATTGCCTGGAGGTCACGCCCATGTTCCCACACCTTCCCAGGAGTGACCTTGGCCTGGTTTGTCCCTTTTAACATTGTCCCTTGCATTGTGTCCATTTTCCCTGTCTGTCAGCTGGCTGACTGCATCCCAAGGCCGTGCAGGGCTGGTGGCAGCCACCAAAGCAAACATTTCCCATTTGCAGCCCGTGGCCTCTGTGTGATTCCCGTGCTCGGTTGCCATGGAGCGATCCCTTGTTCTCCTGGCTGCACCAGCAGCGAGTGGGGAGTGTGGGAGGGTCATTCCATAGGGAGTGACTCATTCCAGGGAGCTGCTGTGACTCAGGATGGGCTGTGGGGAGAGGTGGGTGGGGATCACGGTGACACTGCCACATTCTGAGTCCCCTCTGTCCTGGGGGATGTCCCTGCTGGGGAGTGACCCCACGGCCAGCCCGGAGTTGATTGCGGTGTTTTCCAGTGGCATCTCCAGCTCATTCCCGGGTGTTTCACATGCAGAGCACATCAGATCCACTGCAGTCTGGCAGCCTTGGAGCTTGGCAGGGCGTTCAGCAAAAAAATTGGGATGTGCTTGTAGGATTTCCCAGCAAAAATGGGATGGCAGCTCAACAGCAGCACAGCGGGGCCGGGGCTTGGAGAGCAGCATCCAACATCTGGAATTAAACTGCTTTTTGTTGGAAAATCTGTGCTGTTTCTCCCTTCAGCCTTCCCCAGTGCTCGTTAGTAGTTAAAAGTATTTCCCAGTGATCAATATATTGATGTGGCTTTCACAGAACTGCTATTAAAATTAAGCCTGAGCATTGTTTGGTGCTTAATTTCCATATTGTTTGCTTTGAGCTCCTGATCTTTATTTAATGCTGCTGTTAATTATGTTGTCTGTGAAACTTTTCCTCGGAGTTGCCAAAGTCTTTTCTCTCTCTTCAAAGTACTGTGACATTATTAAGCAAGATCACCATGAGTCGTTGAGCAGAAAAGAAACAAACCAAAAAAAAATCATCATTAAATTCCTCCCTCAAGTATCATTTTTTTATCTGAAAACTGGCAGTGCTTTTCACATGGTGATTCCTGAAGCTGATCTTAAGTTTTGTGAAATGGTTGGTTAATATTCTTCCTTTAACTTCCTTAAAAACAAGTCAATAAAAATCCATTATTATCCTCACTTCCCAAAATGTTGAGCCCAAAGCAGATTTTTCTCCTTTTGGTTACCTGTGATAGTTCTTTCTTTACCGTCCATAACTATCTTAGAATTGGCTTTAAGAATTATTTTTAGTAATTCTGAAAGGATGTGAAGAAGTCATCTGGCTTTTTCTGCATGGTGTTTGATGGTGCAGAGACTTTTTTTGTGTCTGAGCTCTCTGAGCACTCCCTTGACTTCAGTTTTCTATGAACTGTGAGTTATTCATGTTGCTTTTCTATCAGGAATCGATGTCCTTAGCATGGGAAAACCTTCAAAATAACAAGCCTGGCCACTGGTGAGACTTTATTAGAGAGAGTGATGGTGTGAAGTATCTGCTTAGTTAACACTTGACCAGTTTTTAGTGATTTGAGCAGAATTTATTAGGGCAGGACATTCCCTGGCCTCCTGCTGGATTTTGCAGTTAATTTTGAGGAAGAGTGGTGACATTGGACAGAGAGAAGGAGCAAAAACCCTCAGTGCCTGTGGAAATAAATCCTCTTGTGGTGCCTCTTCCAAGACTTCCAGGATGTCCTTTTATTATCAGGGTGATGGGAACAGAACTGAAATTGCATTAAAAAAATGTAGTATTCATATTAAAAATGTTCAGTTAGCAGCAGGCAGAGAGAGCTTGGCTGGTGCTGTCCCCATGGATTTGCTGTTGGGAGCATCCAGGGCACCTCTGAGGCTCATTCCAAGAATTCCTCTGCTTTCTTTTCTGCCTGAAGGACTCAAATCTCTGGATAATAGTGGCTGCTCTGTCACTGGAGTCAGGACTTGGAGGAACCAGGGAGACCAGGATTTTGGAGAGCAGTTGGGAGGAATTTGACTTAGTTGATAATTAAAAAAACCCCAACACACATATGAGAAACTGCAGTGCTACAGTGGCATAAAAAGTGAAGGTGTAAGCACAGAATTAAAATAAAAATATCACACAGACTGGAAAATCGAATGTTAAAGTCAAGAAGGCAGAGAATTTCAAAGAGCAGATGGGAGTTCAGTTAGAGGGGAAATATTATTTGACTTAACTCAGTGGCTGGGCCTTGAGAAAAGTTTGGGTGTTTCTGTGGGGAAGCTTTTACACAGATACAGGTCAGGGGAAGCAGGTGGGCAGGAACTTGGGGTGTTTGCTGATTGTTAAATGCCCTGTGAGAGAAAACCTTCATATGCAGGCCATAGAATAATAAATCACATTACTAAAGTTGCTGTTGGGGGCTCTGCAGTCTGGATGTTTGTTTAAACCCTTTGCAGTTGGGTTTGGGTTGGAAATGGCCTTAAAGCCCATCCAGTGCCACCCCTGCCATGGCAGGGACACCTCCCACTGTCCCAGGGTGCCCCACCCTGGCCTTGGGCACTGCCAGGGATCCAGGGGCAGCCACAGCTGCTTTGGGCAGCCTCATTCTGTCTTCCTCCTGATGTTTCCCAACCTCAAATTTCACTTGACCCAGGCTGACTCCAGCATTCCTGTTTCCTGTAGGCTAAACCTCTGTTTTACATCCTTTCAGTGCATTATTTTACACCCAGCCCCATGAAAGGAGTGGGATTAACAGCCTGACTGGTGCTTTGCTGGGGTTAATTAATGCTTGCAGTACCAGCCAGTGCCCATTTTTCCCTACCCTGTGAGTTTTTTTTCCCTTTCAGCTGGCCTGCACTGGCATTTTGTGCTCACAAATGTATATTCAGTTAGCATTTGCTCTGCCATCACGCTGCCAGCCCACGTGGGTTTGTTTTCTTGGGGCAATCCATGATGCTGTTCAGAGCTCGGCTGTGGGCTGGCTTTTGTTCAGATCATTTCTTCTGTCAAGCTGATGCCTTGTTAGGAGTCAGGCTGCAGCCAAATTCAGGGGTGGAAAGCTGATATAAATATATCCATGAAACACTTTGGATAACTCAGGGAGGCATCTTTGCTTTGCTTCCAGAAGCAATTTTTTTTTTTTTTGTTAATGCTGAGTTTCTAAGACTTTTGGGTTCAGGCTATAGACTTCTTGTGGGATGTATTAAAAGGGATGGAGGACTTGGATTCAAGTCTTTCAAAGCTTTAATGTAATAAAACTCCTTTTATTTCTCCTCACAAAGGGATGATGAGAAGGCTGCTCAGAGGGGAATCTTTCCAAGGAGTTGCTGCAGCCCTTTCCACTAAAAGTCATTTCATTTATTACTCAGAATGAAAGATTTTTGGGAAAAGCATTGCAGCTGCTTTGGGTGCCTGCAGATAATTTCCAGAATAAACTTTTGCAGATTCATGCCTTGGTAAATGTTGTGTTGGTTGCTCTGAATAGCAAAGAGGTGAGGGGGTATTTGTTGGGAGAAGCTGGCTGGTTTGAGTTACTTTGGGCAGAATTCACATAATATGAATTATCTGGGGAGGTTGGTGAGGTGCAGTAGTGGGCCAGGGGCTGAACTGAAGGTAGTGAATCTTTAAATCAGTCATAAAATCATTTGAGTTGGAGAAGACCTTTAAGATCATCGAGTTCAGATTTTTATTGAAGACTTCTCCTGAGCAGGAGTTGCTGTGAGTTTGTTTTGTGCTGAAAACTGACTTTTCATGGGGAGGAATTTTCCCCTGAGGCAGGAGGAGTGTGGGGTTTTGGGCTCTGTGGTAAATTCAGCATCTCAGCAGATGTTGGGCTGGGTTTGACTCCCTGGTTCCAGTGCTGGGGTTGGGATTTATTTACCAGGGAGCTGCTGCTCTGCAGGGAATCCCCTCTGAGAGCTCCTCCCCAGGAGTTTTCCCTGCAGGAATCCTTGCAATGACTCATGGAGAGAGAACCCTTCTGTATTCCCTGATTTCCCAGGGAATGCTGAAGTGACACCATCCTCAGGATGCAGGATTTGGGGACAGACCATTTGCATGATGTGCTCTGTGCCCCCAAGGTCCATCCCTTGAGAGCATTTTGGGCACTGTGAGAGATTCAGCACTCAGCTTTCCCCCACCCTCATTTAGTTTGGAACTCTTTGTGCTTTATTGTGCTTTATTTTCTTTCGGTTTTGTGCAGTGAGAGCAGAGCAGAGAAGCTGCAAACATTAATGCTGGGAGAGTCACTGCCCTGTAGATGCGACTGTGTTGGTGGCTGACTAATTCCATTTTGGCATCTTTTCCTAAACACACAACTGTTGTGTACAGCAAATTAAAAACCAAGGGACCAGGCTTCCTTGGCCTAGATTTTCCTGCTGATATTTCAAAAGCTGGCTGCTTTTCTGAAAGCCTTTCAGAGTTCTGGCAGGGTTGGAAGGATTGTCCGAGCTTTCTGCAGCGTCAGAGGGTACCAGAAATGTGTTCTTGTCCAGAGAAAAAAGGCTGAAGTAAGGAAATAAAACTCGTCCTGCTGCATGTGGTTATGGAGAGTGAGAGGAGGGAAATACCCTGCATGAGATAATTGGGTTTTTTGTTATTCCTAGTTGACCTCTTGGGGCTGCTGAAGTGGAGATCCAACACGAGCCTCTTGCACCAGAACTTGAAGCAGCTGATGAAAGTTGATGGTGGGGAAGTGGTCAAGGTAAGATGTCTTTCAAAATCCCAGATTTTGAGGTACCTTCTTTCTGTTCCCCACACTTCACCCCCTCAACCTGACTGTACTCACTTTAAATTGCAACCAGGTGTCTCAAAGTTCAGGATGCTGCTGCTGCTCTCCCTGCCCTCCAAGAGCATTTCAGGTGTTGAGAACTGATAAAACACACATAAAATGCACATTTCTGAAATTTTTTTTTTTTAGCACTTTGGTGAATTTTTATACACAGACACATGAAGAAAAGGTGTTTTTCTTTGCAAGATTTAAACATCACAGAATTCTTTCACGGTGATATTAAATAGATTTTTAATCTATGTATGTGGAATGCAATCTTAGTTTGTGCTGCTGTTGTTCTTGTTAAAAAAAAAAACTTCTTCTGGAAATACTTAGCTGAGCCAAGTTATTTACATTTGCCAAGGCCACTGAGTGATTGCAGAGAGCTACATAAAGACAGATTCAGCTGTGCAAAAGAGGAGGCTGGGACTTTATTGAAGGTGTTGTAATAAATCAAATCTACAAGAGTGTCAGAAGATGTGCTGGGGACAGGTGACCCTGGAGAGTTGTTCCCTTACTTCAGGGGATTTTCAGCTGCTTAGTAGTGAATGCCTCAGCTTGAAGTGACTTAAAGCACCTGGGAATGCTGATTTTGTCATCCTTGGAGGGTGGGGAAAGGGGGATCCCACAGATTGGTGTTTCAGGAAGGTTTTACCTGCTGTGGTTTTGTCCTGGATGATTGGAGAGCAGAATCTTGGCAGTGCTGCTGGCTCCTGCCAGGCATTGCCATGGCTCTGTCACTTGGAATTCTCCCTCCTCTCCAAATGTGACATCCTTGAGTGGGTGACACGATTTCCTCAGGATGCACCACAAATGAGCTTTGAATAAAAGGAGTTCTGGAGTGAGTTCTGCAGCTGGCTCAGCGCTCAGTGAGATCCCTTCTCCCTGCTCACAGGGATCTGAGCACAGCTGGATTCATGCACAGATGTTTGCTGTTGCTTCCACCACCATTTTTATCCTTTTTTAGAGGCCACTGTTGGCATTCTCCATCTGTTGCAGCAGTGCTCCATCTTCGTGGAGCCTTCTCCATTGCACTGTCTGGTTTTTAACTGTTCCTTTCTATTCTTGCAGCTTTGTCCTTCATGTTTTTAACTACAATACCCAGTGTGGTCTGGATAGCTTTAAAAAAAATATTGATGTGATAAAACACATTCATATTTTCTGTTCAGCCATTGCCATTCCTTAAAGCTCCCAGTAAAAGGCCTGGGCCCTACTGGTGTTCATTTATTGCAGTGGAGATGAGCCCAGATCCCCATTCTGTGCCTGCTCCCAGAGTGTGTGCAAGCTGTAAATGTTATCTCCCTTCCCCAGAGGCTCTGGCTCTGTTTGTGCAGAGTCTGTGCAATATGAGAATGTAAATTAATAGTCTGGGAATTATTCATGCTACCTGAGAAATGCTGCCCTGCCCCTTCACACAGCAGCAGCAGCATCTCTGCTGTGCTCTTGCTGCTGCTGCTGCACCAGGTCCTTGTGAACAGATTGAAAGCTTGAACTCTGCTAATCAAAGTCAGGCTGAGGTGGGTGAGTGTGAAATCAAGGCTTGATCAGCCTCCCAAAACCATCCTTTGGCCTCCAAAGGACTCAGTGTGTGGGACCCAAGAGTGCAACTTCTCTTCAGACCAAGAGAGGGACTTTCCTCCTGTCAAGGCTCAGAGCTGAGCTTTGCACTCCCCTCCCTGCCAGCTGGCAGCAGCCACGGAATCATTTGGAATTACAGAACCATTTAGGTTGGAAAAGACCTCTAAGATCACCGAGCTCAACCTTTAGAAGGTCGAGCCCAGCCTGTAATGTGCTTTATTTGCACATCTTCTTTAATGGAATGAGTAAGGCTGGGAGAAGGTGATGTTCCCCTTTTGCCCCCATAGTGAAATTATGAGCTGGCTCTTCCCCAGGACTCTGGGCTAAGATCAGCTGCAAGAATTTTGGCTGTTGTGTTTTTTCATCCTCAGCAGCACCAACTGTGGCTCTGTGTTCACTGGGTTTAAGGAGTTTGACATTCAGCTGTGAATGGGGGTTAATTCCTGACATTTGGCTGAAGATTTAGCAGATCAGGTGAATCATGCCTGCTCCAGGAGACTCATTGCACAGCTAAATGTTTTGAAGGAGGGAGGTGGGAGTCAGGCTGCTTTTCCAGCCCTCTCACAGGGTGTGGAATCCTCTTGCAGCTAGAATCTGGGGATCAGTTCCCTTCTGCTTGTTGAGATATTCCTCCCCAGCTGCACCTTTTCTCACTTGCAAGGCAGAACCTGTGTTTTTCATTTTTATGTCCCTGTGAGGGTGGGGAGGAGCTGGGATGGAGTTCCCAGATTTGCTGTGGCTGCCCCTGGATCCCTGGCAGTGCCCAAGGCCAGGCTGGAGCAGCCTGGGACAGTGGGAGGTGTCCCGTGACAGGGGATAGAACTGGGTGGGCTTTAAGGTCCCTTCCACCCAAACCCTTCTGGGATGATCTGAGACAGAAGTGCTGGAACCATCCACATTTAACCCCTTGTTTCTCAACCCAAACTGAGCTGTGACCCAGCCTGGCTGTGCCCTGGAGGAAGGAGCTGCTCAGACTCAAAACCCCCTTCATTCCAGCAGAAGTGATGAGTATCTGTGGGCAGTGCATGGACTCCTGGCTGTGTCTGGGAAGAACTCCTGGAATCAGGAAGCTTTTGGCCCTGTGCTTGCCTGGCAGCCCCTGGCACTAACCTGCTTCTCCTCTCGTGTGTCACAGATGGGGTGCCCAGGCAGGGGGCACTGGAGACCTTCCCGTGCAGGTTTGGGGCTGGGGCAGCAGTGGGGTTCTGTTCCCATGCCTGCATGTGGGATCCCAGCTGGGATTGTGGATCTGGGGGGAGCCAGGGATGTTCTGAGTGCCCTCATTGGACACAAAACAATCAGGCAACTCAGGAGCTCAGCCACCAAGGCCGGGCAGAGAGCAAAAGAGCCCCAGCCTCTCTTTATTCTTATATTTATACCTTTTTACAGACAGTTATGGATTGGACAAAGAGGTCACCACCTCTGAAATTCATAGGTGAGAGACACAGCCCATCACATTCTCCAGCCCAGAAAGAAGAATGAAAAACAACACCCAAAGTACAAAACAATCCTTGGCCGGTTATAGAAACATGGATTGTTTACACAAAATCTGTGAGAGCCTTTGCTACCAACTCTAAACACAGGACTCTAGAAAAATCAGGGTGACACTCCATGGCTCAGCTCCTCTTTTCCTTGGCATGAGACTTGGTTGCTTGTGTGGTTTGTGCTCTGAACACCCAAGTTTTCAGCAATGCATGGGCCTGGTGACCGTGTGGTGAAGCTCCAGTTTGGGAATTGTTGTTGTTGGAGCCCTGTTGTGGATTAAAATCCTCGTCCAGGTATGCCAGGTGTGATTTCTGACTTCTTTTTTTTCTGTTGGAGTGATGACCTGTGAATTGATAATCAACTTCACTAAAAAATAATTTGCTGAAAAGAAAAACATTGAATTTTCCATTTTTTTTTCTAACTTAAAATAACTTGACTTTGCCAAAAATACCTGTGTGGAATCTGAATTTAATTTTCTTTTGAGAGCATGATGAGCTGTGTTGTTCCTTTGTAGTTTCTTCAAGACACACTGGATGCCCTTTTTAACATCATGATGGAGAACTCGGAGAGTGAGACCTTTGACACTTTGGTGTTTGATGCTTTGGTGAGTTTGCAGTGGGGAGGCTCTGAAATGTGCATAATAATGGGGAATAAGTGATAGAGTTAAGTTTATTAATGGAAAAGGTCTGAGCTGAGAGTTATTATTTAATTTAAAAGTCTTATTTAAAGGCTCAGATGCAGAGGGAGGTGGATTATATCATGTTATCCTCCCAGAAAATAAGGAAGAACTCAAATCCAGTCATTTGAATGGATTAACAGCAGAATTTAGGACAGAAATTTCCATGTCAGTAATGTGCCTTTGGAAAGAAAGGGGAATGGACAAAAATTAAAGTTTTTTTTTGAGAATAACTCACTAATTATGCTGTTTTATCAGGTATTTATCATTGGCCTGATTGCTGACAGGAAATTCCAACATTTCAACCCTGTCCTGGAGACCTACATCAAGAAGCATTTCAGTGCTACCTTGGCCTACACGTGAGTTGGAAAATTTATTTTTCCTAATGTTTGTTGGAGAATTTTTCCAGGTAATGCTGTTTAATTACTTGTTTATGTAGCTTAATTAGGAATGTGGCCATGAGCTTGGGAGGGTCTTGAAGAAGACTGGGGATGGTCTTTGTTTCTTTCTGGAAATAAATTGGTAAAATTTATTTTACTCACGTGCAAGGAGAAGTCTTGATTGTGCTGTAATGGAGAAGGGGATGATTTGACAATTTCAGATGTGATTTTGTAAGGAAAACAAAAGCAATTCTCACTCATATTGGGAAGGAAATCATGTCCATTTAAGATGCTTCAAATACTGATATTTTTGTGCATTAAATGACATTGTGCCCTGGATTATCCACGTTCCTGTCAATGTGGGGAAGAAGCACTGAAGAACAAAAAGCAAACTCCCATTATTTTTTTGTCTTAAGTGTTTTCTGACAGTTGGAATCTTTGCTGCTGCTTTAGGCTGTCAGTGTTGGAGGAAAAATATCAAATATCAAATGGATGTCATTGCAGTGCTGGGGGGAAAGCAAACCCACACCAGGAAACCTGGGGTGCCCTTTGCTGCTGCAGAGTCTCTGCTAAGGGACCTGAAAATGTTTGAAAATACTGATCTTAAAATGTGAAGAATCATAAAATCATGGAATATCATGAGCTGGAAGGGACCCACAGGGATCATTGAGTCCAAGACAGACACCCCAACAATCCCACCCTGGGCATCCCTGGGAGTGTTGTCCAAATTCTCCTGGAGCTCTGGCAGCCTCGGGGCTGTGCCCATTCCTTGGGGAGCCTGAGCAGTGCCCAGCACCCTCTGGGAGAAGAACTTTTTCCTAATCCTTCTTTAATTCCCAAAGAAGATCTGAGCCTTCAGCCTCAACGTTGATATTTTGATCTCTGAGTTGCCACCACTGTTGCAGCTCCATGTGGAGTGAGCAGAGCATGGAGCATCCTCCAGCACCTGGATTCATCAGGAAAAGCTGAGGGGGGAGCATCCTCCAGCTCCTGGATTTGTCAGGAAAAGCTGAGGGGGGAGAATCCTCCAGCTCCTGGGTTTTGCAGNGGAGAACAAGGACTGTGTTTATAGAAAATGCATGGGAACTTCTGCTACAGAATTAAAAACATGGAACCCTGCAAAAAGCAGGGTGACAGTCAGGAAAAGCTGAGGGGGGAGCATCCTCCAGCTCCTGGATTCATCAGGAAAAACTCAGGGTGGTCCTTTCTTGGGGAGAATCCTGCCCTTGCTGAGGTGCAGGGAGGCAGAAGAAGGGAAGGAGCTGAATTCGGGCTTGACTTGTGCCCATGGCCATTCCAGATCCCCACCCTCTCCCTGCCTGTTCTTCACACAACACCCAGCTTGGAAAAGAGCTCCAAAATCACCAAGCCCAACCTTCAGCTGCTGCCCTGGAGTAAAGAGAGAGGTGGCCTTGGCAATATTGAAGTGGTTACTTGAAATTCTCAGGCAGTTTGCTGCTGTTGCAGCAAATCCCCAGGCAGCAGGGGCTGCGTGAGCTCGGAGTTGTTTGCTGTTAGGGGGGAATGATGTGGAGCTTGTTTGCTTGGAGTGGGGATGTTGGATCAGGCACTGGAGCTGGGCTGGATAAAAATGGAATTGCTCGTGCTTGCATTAAAACCCTGCTTTATATTCATTGCAAGGGAGGGAGCTGGGATGGGGTTCTTTGGGAAATTGTTTCACTTTCGAGTTTGATTGGCTTTAAAACGGGGAGTGAGAGAAGTTCCAGCTGGTGCTGTGTACTTTTGGAAATAAATTTTAACAATTCCAGCCCAAAATCCACGGGAAAGCTTTCTGAAGGGGAAGCCTTGTTGGATGAAGAAACTCATACTTGGTGTTAATTCTAACAAGATGCTTGTATTTCATTTCATTATTTTTATTATTCTGATTATTAGTAGTAGGTAAATCTTTCTCAGAGCCTAAGTCTGAATATCCTTAAACATCCAACAGAAAAATCAGCCTTATTGAGATTTGACTCAACTGAGCTGTTGGTTAAATAAAGTTATGGTCTGTGATTTTTCTTTTTTTGCTCAAGGATAAGTTACAGCTCCTTATCAGCAAAACAAAACCTCAGTGAGTTTATTAGTTTATGAGTTGAAGAATGAATTTTGTAGCTCTGTGGGCTCATAATTTTTCTTTAAACCTGTCAAAACGAGAATTCTGTGAGAATATTTGTAACTTCTATGTGGTTTTTTTTTTGTATTTAAACAGAAAACTGACCAAGGTTTTAAAAACATACGTGGACAATGCAGAGAAGTGTGGGATCACTGATCAACTCTTCAAAGCCATGAAAGCCTTGGAATACATCTTCAAATTCATCGTCAGGTCCAGGATATTGTTCAACCAGTGAGTACAGGCAGTGCTGAAACCTCCCAATTCCAATATTGCTCAAAAACTGCCAGAATCCTACAGTCCATCAGTTAAAATTGCACAATATTGCATTATTTTAGAAATACTTGAAGCTGTGAGAAGTTATTTGAGGAGAAGGTGTTTTTCCCTCTTTAGCAGAGGGATTTGCAGTTGCAGTGAATTGGTAAAATCATGGTCTCTGAACAATTTGGGGAAACTCCTGTTGCTGTATTGTGTTTTATCCACAAGATGTTACAGAAGTTATAAACCAGGCTGATGAGATCTTCACTGGCATTGAGTCCTTTTACTGCTTGTTAGCAGTGGGAACAACCTTGTTAGGAGGGATTTATGCAGAGCTCTCCAGCTCCCATCTCCACCACCCTTTTCTCTAATTTAGGGCTTGGGATTTATTTCTGTAGGAGCCCTGCTGTGAGATTCAAAAAATACTGGATGTCACTGAGCCTGGAGCAGGCCCTACAAATCACTTGAAAAGAGAAAAAAAATTAATAATTCCCTTTGGCTGCAGATTGGATTTACAATCTGACCCTCCAGGACTGGCCATGGGATTTCCTTGTGGGAAGCACAAATTCACAGCTTTTTTAATGCTGGGAAGACCCAGCTCTCCATGCCAAGGGATTAATCAGCAAAATTCCTGAGTGCAGAAGGAGCCTGTGATTTGTTCTGCTGCAGGACTGAGCCCCTGCCTGGGGGGTGTGATTTGGAGTGATTAAAATGCAGGAGTGTGGCAGGGCTGGGAGTGATTGCTGCTGCTCCTCTGAGGAATCACAAGCAGCAAGCTGGAGCCTTTATTCCAAAATATGGCATATTTTTAACTTCAGCAAGAGGGTGATGGGCTGGATGGAGATGGAGCTTTCTAGCAGTTCAGTCCTGGATAAATCCATGGAATTTCATCCATTTAAAGCCTGCTGACACATCCATTTGTTCACTCCAGCAAAGGTTGATAAAGGCAAAATATTACGAGTGACCTTTAGAGATATCTTGATTTGATTTCCTCAGTAATGATCCCAGTGCTTGTGGTGTATTTACCAGAGTTTTAAAATCCTCCAGGCAGTTTTGGAAGGGCCAGCCTGGTTTCCTCCCAGCTGCAGAGATTTTTTGCTTTATCAGGTCTGTTAAACAAATAGATGTTATTAACTGACAGTAGGGACACGTTTGTGACTAACTTGTTTATTTTTATTATAACTTCCTTTTTGAGAGGCTGAGCTTTTTGTCCGAAGCTCTTTGATTTATTGGGCTGTCAAGTTCAGTTACTCTTTCTGTTGGTAGAAGTTTCACCTCTCTAATCTGTTCAGGGGGACACTGAGATCCATTATGGAAATGGGGACTTAACAAGTTTTTTTGTCCTGCATAACCACCTAAAAGGGGAGTAGGAGTTTGCACAGCAAAATAAAACTATTTAGTGGTTTGGGTTTTTTTTTTCTGTAATATTCATTTCCTCTGTGGCCAGGTTAAAATAGATTTTTTTTCATATCTGGGGCTTCCAAAGGTTTATGGGCACAGCATTAAGAATGACACACATTAACTTGGGTCTGAAGCAGCAGGAGCATCCTGAACTCTGTGTTTATCCCAGGAAAAGCCCATTTCCAGCTGCAAGGTGTGATTCATCATGATGCAGCTTTAGATGGAATATTGGGCAGGAATTGTTCCCTGGGAGGGTGGGGAGGGGCTGGGATGGAATTCCCAGATTTGCTGTGGCTGCCCCTGGATCCCTGGCAGTGTCCAAGGCCAGGCTGGAGCAGCCTGGGACAGTGGGAGGTGTCCCTGCCATGGCAGGGATGAGCTTTAAAATCCCTTCCAACCCAAACCATTCCATAATTCTGCGATCTTGGAACATGAAGAGATTACACAAGGACTGTACATAGCAAATTTCTGGGTGAGATTCTCTGGCTGAGCTGCAGGCTCATGCAAGACCCTCCTTGCTGGGTTTAATTCCAGGAGAAAATGGAAGAAAGTCAAAGGGAATTGAGCTCTTGCTGGGAGCTGCTCTAATGGGTTTTGGTGCCAGGATTTTGGGAGGATCAGAGCCAGTGGAAGCAGGGAGGGCTTTGGAAGCCCAGTTGTTGTTACTGGATGAGGCTCTTGGATGCCAATCAGAGCTGACTGGGCTAAGATGGGATTTTACTGGGGGAGGGAGTCATGGAATGGTTTGGGTGAAAAAGGACTTTAAACTCCTCCCATCCCAGGTCTGCCATGGGCAGGGACACCTCCCCCTGCCCCAGGCTGCTCCCAGCCCTGTCCAGCCTGGCCTGGAAGTCCCATGGGATGTTTGTAACTCCCCCTGTTTAAATTTAATCTGGATTCCAGATCTCTTTGGGTTTTGGTCAGGTTAATTTTGGATAACCCTGGTGTGGGTGAGTCCCACGTGCTGCCCAAGGAGGGGAAAGTTTTCAAGGATAATGTGGAGCTGATACTCTTCCCCCCTTCTTTTCCAATGGGGATTGTGCCATCCTACAGCTCAAACAGGGCTGGATCTGCATTTAAAACACTCCAGAGAATTCCAGGACCACTCTTTGTCCCAGTGGCCAAAGTTCTTCACCTTGGCTGTATTTTTTTGGCCTTTGGTGTTGCTCAGGTGTCTCTGAGCAGTTTTTCCCCCCTTGAAAGCATCTGAGAGAGAGAAGGGGGGTCCCAGTGGGCAGCTGAGCTCTGAGGCATCTCCCTGAGGCACAGGGACCTTGCCCCTGAAGCTGAGCTGGGGCTGAGTCATTCCTGTGTCAGCTGTGCTGACTCCATGGGAAACTGAGCCTGGAATTAGTGCTGGAACACAATTTAACCTCAGAGCGGCCTTCCCACAAAAAAAAAAAAAAAAAGTAGCTTTTTAGCAAAAAGAGGCTCGATGGGCTTTTTCTTTCTGCTTTCCCAGAGTGGAAGGTCACTCACCTTGGGCCACTGGTAGATTTTAATGATTGCTGGCAAGTTTGTCTGGCTGCTTTCTGTCTCCATCAGCACTGAGCTGCCTGGCAAGGGTCCTGCAGGCATCTGCAGGGTGGAGGGGCTGTCCCAGGGCTGCGTGGGCTCAGGGAGTCACCAGAGACTGCAGCAGCACTGCTGGATGTGCCACTTCACACAGAAACCTTGGCAAGAAAAATCTCTTCCTCCTGCTGGCCCAGCCTGGCCACTCTGTCTTACCTTGAGATTTTTTTTTTGTGTGGAAAGAAACTCTTGGTTCAGTGAAGAAATATGTGGAAATTACTGAAAAAATGTAATACAACTAACACCCATCTGTGATTTGATTGTCAAACGAACATCAGATTTTTTTAAACAGTGTTCCCATTGTGGCTTTGTGCTGATGAAAGCTGATTCTCTTTCAGGCTGTATGAAAACAAAGGAGAAGCAGACTTCAGGGAGTCTCTGCTGCAGCTCTTTAAGTCCATCAATGAGATGATGAGCAGCAACTCTGACCAGACTGTCATAGTGAAGGTTTGTGCTTTCCACATCTCCACTTGGGCATCCCAAACCACAGCAGGGCACTCAGGGAAGAATTTGCTTGTGTTGGTGCTTAAAAGCTGGTTTTACTTCAAGCCAGGTTAATACTTGGTGCTTCTGCTGAAGGGTTTGTGAATGTGTAAAGAACTTTGTTCAAACAAGTGAATTTATGGAATCCTGGAATCATTTAGGTTGGAAGAGGCATCTAAGAATCCAACTTTTAATTGCTTCAAAAACCTCATTTTTATTTTTAAAAGAGAGCTTCATTTGGGTTCAGTGATATTTGGCTTAAGGTGTTTTTAAGGCATTGTGTTTAAGATGCTGATGGCAGTGTAGATCCTCATATTTTAAAGCACTTGCTCATATTTGAGCTTCAATACAGGATCTTAAGCCCCAGTACAGATTTTAAAAGGGAAATCAGTAGTGAGTGAGTCTGCAAACTCCACCTTTCATCCCTTATCCCTTTTCTTGTGTCCCTTTAAAAGCAGCCTCTGCTTTTGGTACCATTGGCTCAGGGAATTGGGAATGGGGTCTGTGCCCTCAAAAGGTGCTGATATCAAAGAGCAGAAGCACTGAATTACAGGGCTGGTGGATTTTAGTATCCAAAGGAGGCTGGATACAAATGTCAGTGGATCTTTTTCATCATGGAAGGCTGCAGAGACTGCCCTAAATGTGTGTTTGATAAATCTGCACCTTGAACTTCCCCTTGAGCTTCCAACTGGAATTTATAAAAAGATGAAACTCCCGACCCAGCCCTGCTGAATCAGTTGAGAGATGATGAAAGGGGCTGAGATTTGGGGTAGGATTTGGGGACAGTTGGATTCTTCCTGCACGGGTGATTGAAGACAGACTGTGGGAAATCCCTGTGGAAAAGATTCCTGGAGAATTCCAGCAGGAAAAGTCCTGAGTCCAAGTCTGAAGAAACACACAGGCTTCAGAGCAGCAGTTGAATCTCCAGGCAGGACCAACCAAAAGGGCCCTGCCCTTCTTTATTCTCTTATTTTTATATCTTTCTTAAGACAATCATGGATTGGTCAATGAGGTTCCCACCTCTATAAGTTCACAGGATAAAGACATGGTCAATCATCTTTCTCCACCCCAGGGGAAAGGAATGAAAAACAATCTAAAAGTTCCAAACAATCTTGGCCAGTTAGGAAAACAAGGATTGTGTTTATAGAAAATGCATGGGAACTTCTACTGCAAAATGCCAACCATGGAATCCTGTAAAAGCAAAGCAACACAAGTCCTTGGAGCTCTGGGGCTCCTGGTGCTGTGCTGAGCACAGAGCAGAGAGAAAAAGTGGGGATAAAGCAGCTGAGGTGGAATATTTCAAGTAGAGAGGCTGAGACTGAATCAGCTGATAACAAATAGGGATATTACATGTTTCAGGAAAAAGCTGCATTTTCATTTCATTGCCAGAGCACCTCTCCTGAATGGAAATGGGGAGCTGGAGGCCGTGGCTCAGAGTGTGCTGTCTGGGCTTTTACAAATTGGGAGTTTGCAGATTATGAGAGTGGAATGGGAGATTTCCTTCCCTGAGACTCCTTTGCAGGGCCTGCTTCAGGAAGGCAGATGAACAAGAGCTTTTTTCTTTAATAGTTTATATCTTAGAGGGGGAAAAAATAAGAAAAAAACCTAAAAAATGGGTTTGGTTGTGTTCAGGTGGCTGTGCTGGGTCTATTTCTACATTAGAGGGGGGAAAAGAAAAATAAAACCTAAAAAATGGATTTGGTTGTGTTCAGGTGGCTGTACTGGGTCTATTTCTACATTAGAGGGGGGAAAAAAAACCCTAAAAAATGGGTTTGGTTGTGTTCAGGTGGCTGTGCTGGGTCTATTTTTACCTTAGAGGGGAAAAAAAAAGGATAAAACCTAAAAAATGGATTTGGTTGTGTTCAGGTGGCTGTGCTGGGACAATTTCTGCCTTAGAGGGGAAAAAAAAAAGGATAAAACCTAAAAAATGGATTTGGTTGTGGTAAGGTGGCTGTATTGGGTCAATTTGTACCTTAGAGGGGAAAAAATTAAAACAGAACCTAAAAACTGGATTTGGATGTGTTCAGGTGGCTGTGCTGGGTCTATTTTTACCTTAGAGGGGAAAAAAAAAGGATAAAACCTAAAAAATGGATTTGGTTGTGGTAAGGGGGCTGTATTGGGTCAATTTGTACCTTAGAGGGGAAAAAATTAAAACAGAACCTAAAAACTGGATTTGGATGTGTTCAGGTGGCTGTGCTGGGGCAATTTCTGCCTTAGAGGGAAAAAAATAAGAAACTAGAAAATGGATTTGGTTGTGTTCGGGTGGCTGTGCTGCATCAGTTTATACCGTAGGGAGGGGGAAAAAAAAGGATAAAACCTAAAAAAATGGATTTGGTTGTGGTAAGGTGGCTATGCTGGGGCAATTTCTACCTTAGAAGGAAAAAAAAAATAGA
>VZTZ01011137.1:555-11036 GCA_013400955.1 Drymodes brunneopygia | reverse complement strand
TCATCCTTTAGTTGTTGCTGCCAGTGCAAGCTATGACCAGTCTGCAACACCTATAGAGATGTCTCAAAAAGAGAGAACCTGTATGGAAATAAGCACAGATAGCTTGGCAGACATTGTGCCAGAAGTGCCTTCATTCAGAGATCGTGAAGAATACATATGGAAGGATGAAGGCTTGTCTTCACTAAACCATTTTGAATTCAAACACAAACCTGATTCAAAGGATTATTCCCCTGAATGTGCTCTAGCAGACAATCAGGCAAGTTGCTTATCCCAGAAAATTTCAGAAAATTCTACATTATGCACTGATAATATAAGCGAAGAAAGCAGTGAAAGCAAAGAACACAATGTCTTGAATTCTCAGGCTGTAGTTCAGAAAGAATTTTCATCCAAATACAAAAACCTAGTGGTAAATGAAGTAAGTTGTTTCCTACTGAATGTAAATGGGAAAAACACAAAGTCCTTTCCTTCTGCTCCTTGTGAGAATACAAATGATTTTTTCCCAGAATGTAATTCAAGCGTATTTTACAAAGTTTCAACAAACACTAATGTTTTTCAAAGTGCATCTGAGACTGAAAAATATGATAAGCTATTTGAGCATGTCACAATAGTGAAAGGAGATTGTGATGCTACATCTAATCTTACTGTGGAAGTCAGTGTCACAGAAAGTTGTTCTGGTGTACATTCTGGCTGCCTTTGCACAGCATGCTCTTCAAAATCAACAGAACAGAAAAACACTACACACAATACAGCTGACATTTCTGCAGAATTTGATGCCTCTGTTCTCTTGGAAACAGAAACACAGAACAAATCTTTACTTGAATCTAAAAAAGAGAACAAAGCATTTTTTGAAAGTGATTGGCCAGAGGACATCTTTCATGTTGAACATGATGCAAATTCAGAGTTGGAAAGAGTATTTGAATGCAACACAAATGCATCAGCTGCCATTTCTCAAGAGGAGAAATCATACATAAATAAAGAATCCAGATTTTTCAGAAACATAGAAACGGATACAGAAGAAGCCATGGCTCCTTATCAGAATACAGGGACAGCCAGGGATAAAGAAATAATAAAATCAATCAATAATGCAAGCAACTTAGAAAAAAGTGCTTTGGAAATTAAATCCAATCACACTGGAAGTTTACCTGACAATCCAGTATCCCACATCCAAAGTGTATCTGAAGACAGGAGTGGAAAGGATTTTAAAGACATTGGGCTATCTCAGAATCCAGAGAAACATACTGATATTGCACCTTGTGAAGTTCACCGTGAGTTTAATATAAATCTGTGCCTGACACATGAAGAGGTGGGCAAAGAGGAACTGCAGGAAGCTGGCACAGGGGCAGAACACACTCAGGAATCAAAACCACTTGTGCATTCTGGCAGCCAACTTGAAACAAGCAGCTTTTGCCAAAAAGAAAAAAGTGAGAAAATAGAAATAGGGATTTATTCACCAGAGCTTTCAGTTGCTCCCAAAACCACTCCTTCAGCTGTTTGTTCCCACACAGCAGATACTATTCAGAATACCCTGGGCTCCCTTGATACTTCCAAAGGGCTTTTACAGATGAACGAAACAACAGAGAATGTAGCTGAAACAGCACTAATCCCAAGGAGGCAAGGAAATATTTCAGCAAAACTTGAGAATGAAGGACAAATAAATTCTAACAATTTAACTGAGCATTGTGTATCAAACTGTTTGCCCCAGGAAGACAAGGTTAATGAATGTAAAGTGACTGGGAGTGAAGAACAAATCAGCATGACAAACACTGAGGAGCTCGTTATTCTGAGGCAAGACATATGCACAGATGAAAATGTTTTTTTAAATGAACAGCCTCCAGCTCTGCATCAAATGTATTGTGACAGAGATGATGAAGAAATTTTAAATCAATTTAAGATCCCTGAAAAATACCTGGTGTGTGGTAGTCTAGAGCAGAATATACTGTTAGAAGATGATTCAAGATACCATGACTCTACTGAAATGAGTGAAGATGGTGATTCAGTGGACTCTACTACAGAGACAGAAAATGTAGTTATTGCATGTGAATACTCAGTTGATGATAGTGTTGGTATTGACCAATACAGAACTGAACAAAAATTTACAAGTCTCAACAGACATACATATATGAGTTGCTCTGTGCAATCTCCTGAGCATGGCACTTCAGCAAACTTGAATGTAGGTATTGTTGGAAAAAGACCTGATATTTGTGAATTGGATCAAGTAGACTCCAGAGCAGAGGAAGAGAAAGTGCAATTGAGGAAGCTGGTAGAAATGGCCAAAGCAGACAAACAAAAGCAGATGTTTGTAGAAAACACAGAGGAGGTAGAAGTGACCTTTTTACAAAACCTGGATGAACTATTCCCTGAAAACCAAATGACACATGATGACAGCAGATTAAATGAAATATTAAGAGAAAGCCAGTGGATGTCTACCAGCTTTTCTAGAAATAATGAAGACATCAGCAAGCAACAAAAACCACCAGCAACACTGAAGTGTACAGAAAAAAACCAAGAACTTCAAGACTCCCCCTGCCAGTCTGTAAATCACTCTTTATATCTTGGAGGAAGTGATGATTCCCATCTTGTTCAAGATGTTCCCACTGCACTGAAAGGATGTACAAAACCATCTAACAGCAGTCTTGGAATGGGAGCTGTTCTGCCTTACTACGAAACATTATTGGAGAGTGAGACTGGTGTTGGTACATCTGTTACAGCCAACAAAATGGGAGGAGACAAACATCTTCCTGATAAAACACAAAGTAAGAGTGGAGCTCTTCTGCAAACCAGGACCACGCAGCAGAGGCAGGAGGAAGAATCCTTTGTATTTAAAAATGGACCTGATTATGCCATATCTGCACCATCTGCCAGTGAGAGCAGCTCCTTCACTCCCTGCAGTGCAGGTGGTCTTGAGTCTGGAACTGTCATACTTCAGCAAAGGGCCAAAGGAAGCTCATTTTTCTTGGAAAAATTAGATTCTTCTGAAGATATAATTCAGGATATTAATAATGCTTATGAAGAACACAGTATGGATTTAATGGTTAATAAATTGTTAAAACTGTCTTAATTCCTTAGAAGATACAGCTCAAGAAGCAAAGGATAAAATTGTGCCTGATTCACTAGTGTTGGATAATTCAAACCTGGTGTCTTCTTCAGAGAAAGAAGTGATGGAAGATATAGAGGTGGGAAAAACCTACTCTTTACAAGAAAACCCTACACAAAAAATATTTCAGAATATTAATACAGCTCAGAAAGTACTTCTCTTGGGGGGTTCATCACTGCATGATGAGAAGACATTTTTAACTGCAAGCTATCCTACAGGAAACAGTAAATCTGAAAATGCTGAGTTTCCTGGTGTAGCTGGATATCAGCATGAGCCCACGGAAAACCAGGAACATGAGGCTTCCAAAGAGTGCTGTGTAGACCAACCAGGCAATACTTTTTGTGAGAAGGCTTCAGCCCTTTCAGAAGGCCTGAATAAGTCTGCAAAGGAAAATCCACATTATAGTAAAGACTTTCTAAATTATAATAGGAACTTGGGCACTCCTGAATGTTCTCCTGGTCTTCTGAATTGTCCATCTGAAGATAGTTTAATTGTCAGCAATGGAGACAAAGGTAAAAACGATACTGTTCTCTCTGAAGAAACAAAATACTTTGAAAGTGAATCGACTGATTTGAGTGTACCTGTAACTTTTCCTGGTGTTTCTCAAAAAGGAGATGGAAAGGAAAATAAATCTGCAATTGCAGAGACCACATATACTCAGAGTAATAAACTCCCTGAAAAAGTTGTGGGAACAGAGCAAAAGGAGGAAATTGTTCAAGGTTATTTCCAGAACTGTGGTGACATAAAAGAAGATAAAATTCCCGAGTTCTCAGAACACTGCAGTAACACTAACAGTGTGACTGTATCAGAATTGGACCTGCTCACTTTCCAGAGTCAAGGACAGACTGGCAGTAATGAATCAAAGTCTCTTCCATCATACTCTGCAGAAGACACTCCACCTGATAAACAGTTTCAAAGCTCCAAGAACTTCAGTGCTTTTAACACATCTTCTTTACTTGGGGACCCAAAATCTCTAGTGTTTAGTCACCTTGAGGACTCACTTCAGGACAGTTGTTTGACTGAGAAAGTGTCCTGCAATTCTGCAGACGTGTGCTCTGTAAAAGAAGGTTTTCCCCAGTCATTTGCAAGAGCTAATTACCCAGCCTTAACAGCATTTTCAGAATCTGCTTTAACTGCAGATATAGGCCATGGTGAAACTAGTACATATGATATTTCACACTCAAATATATTGAAACAGTCTCCATTTGCTGTTTTGCAAATACAAGACACTCAGTCTGATAAAGCTGTGGTATTTGATGAGCCAATATGTGCTTCAGGAAGTATTTTACTTTCTCTTGCAAAAGAAAACAGGCATTGTCCAGTATCAGACATAGATTGTACTTCATATGAAAATTCTGCTGTAGAGGGGGAACCTGCATATGGAAGTAATAGTAAAAAAACTAACAGTGATACAAAAATTATTCAGCATCACTGGGATAAAGTTCCACCACAAGAAGCTTGCAACAAACTCACAGAGAAAATACCAAATGATAATTCTCATTCACCACCATCATTACCTTTTTGGGGTTCTAGAAGGGCAATTCTTACTAAAGAGGGACAGATGAGAAATACATATAACAGAAGTAAGGAAGAACTGCATTCAAATATTGAGGCTGAACATTTTGCAGTAAAGACAGAGCAGAGAAAAACATTAAGCAGAGAACCTGCTGAAAAGCAAACTAACATATCCTCAAATTTTCCAAATGGATTAATAGGCTCAGAAGTTACAATGTTGGAAAATCTGTATCCAAGAGATGTTCAAGTGGATCCTGAATACACCTGCAATTCATTTAGTCCAGCATATCCCACATACAGAAGCACTGATCCCAGGCAACCCTATCACACTGTCTTGGGTTTTGAAAGAAACCCTGCAGATCTGCAAAATAATTGTCAGTATGTGCCTACAGGTGAACAGATAGAACAGGTGCCAGACGGAACAAATACAGATGGTAGAAAAGAGATTTTACTTTGCAAAAATAATATATGTTCAAGCACTGATAGCCCTGCTGCTGATGCTGAGGCAGACACTTGTTCAATGATGGGAGACACTATAATGAGGAATAATACTCTGAAATCAGAAAGACCCAATTTTTCTGTAAAAAATAATGAAACAACCTCCATAAAGTTTTTGCCAGAAAACCATTATTTAGCTCCTCAAGAATCCAAATTGGTGCAATTCAGGAGCAAAAAATTATATTCTACCACACGGAGTACAAAGGGCTGCAAACAAAGTGAACCAAGACCTTATTTACAGAATCACAGAGTATCAGCTCCAGCTATTGCTGTTTTATCTGACACAGAATATACTTTGGAAGCTTCATCTAAGGCAGATCCTTCATTATATTCTGCATCTAAATCACTGCAAGATTTGAATATGAGTGTAGAGCCTCCATCACCAACTGAAGATGATCTTTATGGAATGGAAAGATTTTCAAAACAGGAATCAAAGAACTTTCTACAAGTTAAATCTAAACCCAGATTTCAGGAAAAAATGGCACAAACTAAGAGGCTTGCAAACTGTGATCCCAAAAACTTACAAAATTTTGCAGCAAGAAGCCAAAGTAGCCAGTCTTTAGAAGACTGTACTAGTCAATCTCCATCATCCTTACTGCCCATAGCTCACAGTGTGCATGTGCAGAAGGAAATGTCCATTCAAAGAGCAGTTCTGTAGCTCAGTGCAGTGAAGGGAAAAAGTAAGAAGCTGGATACCAGCCAGAAACTGATTTGTTTTTGCAAGACAATAAAGATGCGATGCATTTTAGGTCAAGTGATATCAACCCATACATTCACCCATGGCAACAAGATGGAGCCTGCAAGATTGGCTGGAAACAGTATGTTTTTGGAAGTGCAAGTGATGTCTCTTGCAATCAAATTCCTCTGAATATGGAAAATCGTAAAGTTATGAGATGTTCCAGTGTAGACAATGGATTGAATTCTCAAAATTCTCCTTTTCGTTCTCATCTAAGTTCATATGCTACCACAAAAGTTTTGTCAAGCACTTTGAGTAGCATTGAAGGTCTTCAAGAATGGGACAGTGTCAGACAAGACTTTCAGTCGGCGTACTCGAGTGACAGTACCAAACAGTACAGCAACATATCCAGTGAAACACTGGAAACTAACTCAGAAAACAACACTGCTGGATTGGAGAATCCTGCTGCACAGCCTGGTAACTCTTCAATGCAGGTAGATGAAATTGTGCTATTATATCCTTCTGAGTCTGAAAAACCTTCCAGAAAACCACCGGGGATTACATGTGAACAAGGAACACAAACAGCAACTATGGGAAGATATAAAAGGCAGAGAAGACATCAGAGAAGCTATACAGATGTTTCTGCAAGAAAGGAGGAAACAAACAGAGATTTATTTCATCAACCTTCTTCTTGGACAAGCCTGCAGAACCTGTCCATGCATCTGTCACAGCTTCTTCAGAACACTTCTGAGCTGTTGGGAAACCTTTCCCAACAGAGTATTTTAGATAATGAGCAGAAAGCCAAAATTAACCAAAAAGAAACTGAAGGTGCTGTAAAGGAAATTAGATCAGACAGCTGTACTCAGACTACAGCAGATGTAGGCACTCAGACTGAGATTTTGGAAGAACCTCAAAGCAAACATCAAGAAAAACAAGTGGAGGCAAAGACGGAAAAGGAACTGAGGGCAACTCAGGCAGTAAATGTTGATTGGAAAGAAATTGGTGCAGATATATTAGGAGAGATTCCCAAAAGGAAAGAGGAAACACCCTCTCTTGAAGAAAGAACACAAGAACAAACAGGGATGAAAAGCCTGGGCAATTCCGACTTCCATGACAGTCTTGACAGCATTTTGGAAGACTCCTTTATGCATCTGCCTCTCTTACCCAAAACTCCTATCTTACATTTTCAAAAAACATCATTCAGTGCACAGCAGAATGTTGCCTTTGCTAGTACCAGAGTTTCACCTCTCACATCATCTTTGCCAAGTTCAGGGCAAGATGGTTCTTCATGCACTGTAGTTAGCAGCCCTACCAATAGCACCTCTCCATCTCCAACATCTTACGCTCAGGATAAAAGAAGTGTCAATGAAACAGAGACTCCAGCAGAAAGAAAATTTTGGTACAAAAATACCCTGCTAGTTGATAGGGCCTCTTCCCCTATTCTTACTCTTAGTGCTAGTCCCAGCAGCCAGACTGCAAAAGCAAGCAAGTCTGTCTGCCCTGTTAAGGAACCTCTTGGATATTCCAGTGTGGCTTCAAGTCCCCTTCACAACCAGAGAAAGCTGAGGGCAGGTCCACAGTTCAGCGTGCAACATCATGTGGACAATTTTTCACAGACAGAAACAGACAGTGAATCAAGCTCCTCTAGAGAACTCAAGAGCATAAGAAAGAAATCTGGAACTTTCTCAGATAAGGAAGCAGCCAAAGAACTTTTAGGACAGGATGGTTCAAAAGGCTTGGAACAACAGCACAGACTCAGGGTTGACACTCACACCACCATTTGTGCAGAGCGGCTATATCACTCCAGCAGTCTGTTGGAGGTGTCAGGCCACAGTGAAGTTGTAACAGGTGATGTCAGAGACCAGGGTTCAGTGGCACATTCACTTCGTTGTATGTATGTTAAAAGGGGTGGAAGAGGTTCTTCAGGTGGAATTGGGCATGAAAAATACACTGGGAATTCTGATACTGCTTTGATTCATGACTACTCTTCTCCAAATGCTGACTTATGTCTTAATCAAAAAATTAGTGCCACTTGTTCAAGTAAGACAAATGCTGGCACATCCTCAGAACCTCTGGTGGAAGCATCTTCTCTACAATTTCATGACTTCTTCTGGAAGAATGAGAACAGCTGCCCTCCCCCGCTCTCTGATGTGAGCGACGTGCAGACTTCATTCCAAGACAACAGCACAGATTCTGTCACTGGAAGTGAATGTGACACAGAAATCCCTCTCAGCAAGAACACTACTTTTGCAAAGCCATACAGGCCTCGGAGCTACAGTCTCCGTGACTTACCCATACACAATAAATTTAGCAACTGGTGTGGTGTTAAGAGCAGCCCTCCTCCTTTGCTACTCGGCCTGAGTGGCAGCGTGACCGATTTAAGAAGTCAGGCAGAAAAGAAGCCTAGAAGCACACGTTCAAGAGAAATGGAAGGGAATTACCAGTCCTGTGACAGCAGGAACAGAGAGATCAAGAGACTTCAGAGAGAGCGTGCCCAGATCATGTCTGGCATTCACCTGAATCTGCATCAGCATCCCCTCACAGTGGAACTGACTGAAGCAAAGCTCAATTATGGCATTGGGGAAACAGACGCCCTGCTGAGGGTCCTTCAGAGAGGAACTGCAGATGAGTCAGTGGCAATTCCATTGAAGCAGCAACTTTATGAAAGGTAAACTACTTAATGTAGTGTTGTTTTAAGTATTTTTAATACACTTTATGCAGCCTAAATAGCATTTAGCAATGAGCATTTAATCACTTAGTCACACCGAGTGAACTGTATGTGAAAAGTTACACTATCAGGCTTATTTTAAAAACCGTTAAGCAATATATTTAGGACAAAATTTTGGGGTTACTCCAAGAAAACAGGGAAAAGTTATTCGGTGTAATTCAAATTTAGTGTCACCCCACTCTTAAAATTTCTAGCAGCCAGGAGAGTTATCATGTGTACCTGGTGATGTGGGAATATATTTCATTGATTTATTGCAATGTAAAAATAATTGATACATCCTATTTATGGAAATATTCATGCTTCTATGAATAAATGCTGCTGTATGAAGAAACAAAAACAATTTTTAGCCCCCATAAATGTACAAAATAAAATTTTAAAAAATCAAGATACTTGATTCTTGTGATTGTAGAACTCAGTTTGGGAAATTGTTGCAACAAAATATTTTGAAGCAGCTACATTAGTCTCCATCTTCAATTCGCCTCTCAGCCATTACCAGCAGTAATCACAACCCTCTTGTACATTTCCTGCTGTCAGAAAAGCAGTGGCATTGTAGAATTTCTGCATGTAGACAAAGGGGGATTAGATGGTATTAGATTCCTATAAAAATTTTACATTACTATTCTACCTAATATATAAGTGCTTTAAAAAAATCAGAAAATGTAACTTTGCAGGGTGCATTTTGTCACTCTAATCATGTTTCCCTAACAGACACATGAGAGCTATTGAAACTCTGAGGAAGGAAAGAGAAAAAAGGCTACAGAGATACCAAAGAAGCCGAAGTCTGAGTCCCCAAAAGCATTTGAGTCTGTCCCAGACTCCTGATGCAAGTCAAAGGGATCTAGACCTCCCCAGCAGACGCCGAGAATATCTGCAACAGCTGAGAAGAGATGTGGTGGAAAACACCAGGTAGGGCATTAGAATCCTCTCTTTAGGCCTGATGTTCATGAACAGTGTTCACAATGGGTGCACATTAATGGTTCTTATTGATACCTCAGACTTCAGGGGCAGAATTCCTCTCAATGTGGATGCATTAACCTTTGGGATAGAAAACACTTTCAGGAAAAACACATGCCTGATTTTAGAAAGCATTCATTAAAATCTTGGGTCTAGTTCTATTTCAGTCCATAACAAGTGCCTAATTTATTATATGTGTATGATGGATGGGGACAGCCAAGTATTCAATCTGGGCTGGATAGAGACCAATCTGTCCTCTTACTCCTTGTGATTTTGGAATGGTATTCTCCAATTTAGTATTCCTGCTAAAATCAGCTCCCCTTCCCCTCCAACCAGAGGTACAAAAGGTAAAGATCATGGGTTGAGATAAGAACAATTTGCTGTAAACAGCAATAAGATAAGAAAAAGAACAGAAACAGCATTAATAACAAAAGGTGTAAGAAAATAAATTATTCAAACGGAAAGCCCCCAACAATAGACAACATGGGATGGCTCTCTGCCACATCTGGAGCCCCTTCTCCCCAGAAGAGTCCTTTTCCCCCACCCCAGCAATGATGTGAGGTGGTACAGAATAACCTCTGTGTCCTGGCCATGCCCCCTCCCAGAAAAATTAACCTGTTCTGGCAGGAACCAGGACACTCCTTCACTAACTTAAAAGCCACAAAGTTCAGTTTGGTTATAAATATCAGACAAGCTCTGCAACACTTCACCATTTACAATTTCAGTTTCTCATTCCCCCCTGTATTCCCTAAGTGACTTTTTATTCCTTTGTGGTCAGGAGACAGTTATTTTCCCAACACAATAACCTTCTATGTGATATGCCAAAGCCATAACTTAGTATCATATGGAGACCTGATTTAGAAACCACTCTAGTAATCTCAGTAGTAAACCGGACTTGCAATCTGAGTAATTTTCCAATGCTAATGTCTACTTAGCCTTTAGTGAGCAAAGAGATGCTTTTTGGAGGCTGATGTGGTAGGTTTTAATTGCTTTTCTGGCAGATTTTCCTGTTCTAA
>VZTZ01011086.1:5314-36428 GCA_013400955.1 Drymodes brunneopygia | reverse complement strand
GGAAAGAAAAATAATGAGAAATCCCAAAACCAGGGATATTTTTGTACCTTGTTCACCTGGACCATGGGGAGAACACAGAAAAAAATAATTTATTTCTCTCCCCAAGCCAGGGCACCTTCTGGTGATGATTCTGGTACCAGCTGTGCCAAGGGAACCTCCCAGTGGATCCCTGGACTCACCAGTGCCCTGCCAGTGTTCTCTCTCTGCTGGTTCCATGAGATGGGCAAAATGCAAAATGAATCTGGGTCAGGGAAAGGAAAATAATGAGAAACTCCAAAACCAGGGCTATTTTTGTACCATGGAGAGGAACACACACAAAAAATATCATTTATTTCTTTCCCCCAACCGGGGCATCTTCCCTCCTCTTTGCCAACCTCTCTCCAAGGCTCCCATCTCCTCCCAGGAACTGAGCCTCTCACCCAGAAGGGTTTCATTAACAAACAGCAGAATTCTCCTCAGTTCTGCAAAATTCAAGGGCTGGCAGTTCCCAGCACTGGGAAAACATCAGGCTTCCCGTGGCTCTTTGTTGTAGGATGGTTGGGGAGCTAATGGCCATTCATGAACTCCCAGTGTTGCAACACGATCCTTTTTTTTTTTTCTCTCTTTTTTCCAGGATGATTTAAGAAAAAGGAGAAGAAAAAAAAAAAAAAGAAGAAAGGCTTTTAGCAGAGTCATTTCAACAATTCCTTTAATGGCTCCAGAAACAGGACCAGAATCAAGCAGCAATTAGCTGTAATTAGACTTTAGCCCTAAAAATCCCTCACATGTGGAATGATTTCCATGGGGACTTCTGGACACTCTTGGCTGGCACAATTCTGTCCTTCAGGAGGGAGCAAATTCCTTCCTCTCCTGGTTGCTGGGTTTTCCTCCTCCCTGAGGAACTTCCATCCTCAGTGATGGCTTTTGCAGTGGCTGGAGCTGAGCAACCTGAGCGAGGACGGCTGAAATGAGAGAGAAAAGCAGGGAAAAAATTAGAAAAAAAAGATGTTTTTTAATTTTTGATTCAAATTAAACATATTTTGTGGGAGTGGTGGTAATTGGGAGCTCCAAGGAGAAGAAGCTGGGAGCTTTGTGCCACCTTTGTGTTCACACCTGGCTGAGGGATTTTGAAGGACACCGAGATTTTCCTGGGAATGCCACCTCAGGCATGAGCACAACACAAATCCTCCCATCAGCTGTGCCAAAATTCAGGATTTCCCACCACGCAGGTGAGGGCAGGGCTGACCAGTCCTTCCTGCAGAGGCAGCAGTGGGAGAGGTGACAATTCCACCTGTCCCCATGGAAATGTGACAATTCCACTTGTCTCCATGGAAATGGTGACAAGTCCATTTGTCCCCTTGGAAATGGTGACAGTCCCATTTGTCCCCATGGAAATGGTGACAATTCTACTTGTCCCCATGGAAATGGTGACAATTCCACTTTTCCCCATGGAAATGGTGACAATTCCATTTGTCCCCTTGGAAATGGTGACAAGTCCATTTGTCCCCACGGAAATGGTGACGATTCCACTTTTCCCCATGGAAATGGTGACAATTGCACTTTTCCCCATGGAAATGGTGACAATTCCACTTGTCCCCCTGGAAATGGTGACAATTCCATTTGTCCTCATGGAAATGTTACAGTCCCATTTGTCCCCATGGAATTGGTGACAATTCTACTTGTCCCCATGGAAATGGTGACAATTCCACTTTTCCCCACGGAAATGGTGACAATTCCACTTTTCCCCATGGAAATGGTGACAATTCCATTTGTCCCCTTGGAAATGGTGACAAGTCCATTTGTCCCCACGGAAATGGTGACGATTCCACTTTTCCCCATGGAAATGGTGACAATTCCATTTGTCCTCATGGAAATGTTACAGTCCCATTTGTCCCCATGGAATTGGTGACAATTCCACTTTTCCTCATGGAAATGGTGACAATTCCATTTGTCCCCTTGGAAATGGTGACAAGTCCATTTGTCCCCACGGAAATGGTGACGATTCCACTTTTCCCCATGGAAATGGTGACAATTGCACTTTTCCCCATGGAAATGGTGACAATTCCACTTGTCCCCCTGGAAATGGTGACAATTCCATTTGTCCTCATGGAAATGTGACAGTCCCATTTGTCCCCATGGAATTGGTGACAATTCCACTTTTCCTCATGGAAATGGTGACAATTCCATTTGTCCCCATGGATATGGTGACAATTCCACTTGTCCCCATGGACATGGTGACAAGTCCACTTGGCCCCATGGAAATGGTGACAATTCCACTTGTCCCCATGGCAATGGGTTCTGGAGCCAGGTCAGGGCTGTGCTGGGGCTGTTCTGCCTCCAGAGCCCCCAAGCAGCCTCTGGCTGATTCCTATTCCACCCAGCACCACTGCCTAATCTCGACTGATGGAGGAAACATATGGAATGGATTGAACAAAATATTGCTGTACTCTGTGCAGCTCCTCTCTCCCTTTCCTTGGAGCAAGGAGCAGGAATATGAAACATCTGGGATGCTTCAGCCCAGCCTGACTTGCTGGGCCCAGCTCTCACCCCGTGGGCCACTGCTCTGTCCACCCTGCAGGTCCCTGGGGAGCATTTGGCTGGAATCAGCCCCTCCCCAGGGATTGGGATCTGCCTGCAGGTGGAGGAAGTCATGTCCAAACCTTCCCAAGGCTCTCAGCTCCCAGGTCAGGCTGAGCAAAGTCACAGGATCCCAGATTGGTTCGGGTTGGAAGGGACCTTAAAGCTCCTCTCATTCCAAACCCCTGCCAGGAGCAGGGATACTTCCATGAGAAGTTCCTGCCATCCCAGGCCATCCATCCCAGGTTGGATGGTGGCAAGGCCTCCAGTGACACCCACTTTTCTGAAATGCCTGCCTTTAATCAGTGCAATTTTCTTTAAAAAATAATCAAACTGATTTCTTTATATTGTGCAGTGACAACAACCCCTCCGTGGCAGAGCAGTCCCAAAATCCCACTGCTGGGATTTCAGTGCTGGGGAAGGTTTGGCTCTCCTCAGCACAGGGCTGGAGGTTCCCTGGGGCTATCAGCACCTCCACTGTGCCCTGGGAGGGGACAGGAAATTGTTGGGTGCTCCATGCCCAGCCCAGCCACGGGGAATTCACACCTCTGGCAGCTGCCAGCCGGAGCCAGCGGGCTCTGACTTGTCCCTCAGATCATCCAGGCTGCTGGAAGAGATCCGGAGCCAAGAGCTGGATCCACCCTTCCTCCATCCTTGCCTGTCAGAGGGAAAGGAGAGCAGAGTCAGGGTCAGATGAGGACACTGTGGTTTCCAAACACAGCGAGAGCTGCGGATCTTCTCTGGGTCTCACCCCTGCCTTGGCCCTCAGAGCAGCTGGGGCTGACCCAGCTCAGACAAATATTGTTGGCCCAAAGACCTTGGGCTTTGTCCTTCAGGATTTTTGTGAATCAGGGCTCAGCAGCACCAGGAACATCCAGGATCTCACAGGACCCTCTGCCAGAGGCTTCCCTGAGCGATGGAGGAAACCCACACTCCCCAGGAGCTGTGATGGGGAAAAAAACCTCCCTGTCCACAGGGACACCAAACCTCCCCCAGACCCTCCCAGCAAGGTGCAGGGCTCTGCTCTGTCCCCTTTCCTGCCCAGAAGATTTATGACTCCAGCACCAAGTCTCCCATTCCTTGAGCTCACCCACCAGATCTTATGTCAACTGCACATTCCTGCAGCGCCTGCTGTGTTTATTCAGTCCAGCCACTGCTTTATTCTCCTCAAATATCCGTTTCAATCCTCATTGCAGGTTCCTATTTCCCCACTGCTGAGCTTTAGGATGAAACCCCCACTTGGCAGCTGAGTAAATGACACCAATAAAGGGCAGTGGAACAGCTGAGGGAGATGCAGAGCTGAGTTAAGCTGTTCTAATTCATGTATTTGTTGGGCCTGCTCTGGGCTGGACCCTCTGTGTCTGCTTTCCTGTGGCTTGAACCAAGTGTCAGTCTGGGTACAGGGGGAAAAAAAACCCAACATTTCTCAACTGTAGCTGCTGGGAAAAGTGGCTCGTTTACTTCTGAGGGCTCAGCATGAGCTGCAAGACCCCTGGGATATTCCAAATGGAAAACACATCTGTGCTGCCTCCCAAAAGGAGGAAGAACAAACTGCCAAGGCTGAAAGCACAGGCTCTTTCATGGGACCCAGAAGGTTCCTCTGTGTGTGATTGATTCTCCTGCACAGGCATTTCTCCATGTTTTTCTGGCTTTTAAGTTGAGGGAGAAAAAAGAGCCCAGGCTCAGGGTTGTGGAAGGATTTTCAGTCAGCTTTGTGAGATCCCCCCTGAGAGGTGAAAACCCTGTGGTCCATGTGCAGCAGCAAAAGGAGGGAGAAACAACCACGGAGCCTCCGAAGGACTTTGAGAGAGGTCTGGATTTCTCCTCGTGAGCCTCCATGAGGCCCTTTATTAGAGCTTTGTGGGTGTGGATGTGTGTTCACTCGGGGTCTGAGCCAGCTGAACTCAGTGGGAGTCCTTTCAAAGTCCTCTCCTCTGCCCTGAGCAGGCCCCGGGCTGAGCTGGGGCTGGGAATACTCGCGGGGCAGGATTTACTTGGAGGAATGTTCTGTGCAAGGAGCAGCTTTTCAGGGCCTGCTGATAGAAAGCCATTACTGAAGTCGTAAATAAGAGCATTGGCACTGGCAGGGGTGAATGAAGTGAGGAGTGCATTAGGAGCAGGGGTCACCCAGAGCCAAAACCCAGGCAGGAAAGGCTTTTAACTCCCAGAAAATGCTCACATGCTCTCAATCCTCCCAGAAACTTTGATTTACATCGCCTGGGCAGGCTGCTCGCAGCGTGATGTGGCAGGGAGAGCAGGGGCTGTGTAAGCACTGCACTGCTGGAGTTTTTGGGTTTTGTGTTTTTTTGCACAGAGGGTCATGCTATGAAATATAAAATATTGAAGCTCTGCAAGTGCTGGAGCAGTCAGGGGAGTCCCCACTTGAGTGTGGTGACAGCACCTCGGGGACAGGGCCCTTCTCCTGCGCTGGGCTCTCCGGCTGCTCTCGCTGTTTGAGTGCTCTCCTGGCCTTCCCCTCACATCAGCTGTGCCAAAGCTTGAGTGGAACCATCTGATAAAAGCTGGAAGTGTATCAAAGATGGGATTTGAGTGCAGTAATTCGGGCCTCAGCTGCAGGCCAGAATCACCATCTGCTCGACGTGTCCCGGCCTGGTCCTGCAGCGCTGGGCGAGGGCCGTGCACAGCATCCCTGAGCGTCCCAAAGAAGCCCAAAATCCCACTTGGGGGAAAGATTCTGGGTTGTTATGGATGTCAGAAAAAGGAGAAGGAGTTCCCAAGTTGCACACTTTGTGGAAATAGCAGAGCATGGTCAGGGGCCTCAGCTGCAGGCCAGAACCAGCTCAATGTCTCCCGGCCTGGTCCTGCCACTGGGTGAGGGCCGTGCACAGCATCCCTGAGCGTCCCAAAGAAGCCCAAAATCCCACTTGGGGGAAAGATTCTGGGTTGTTATGGATGTCAGAAAAAGGAGAAGGAGTTCCCAAGTTGCACACTTTGTGGAAATAGCAGAGCATGGTCAGGGGCCTCAGCTGCAGGCCAGAACCACCATCTGCTCAATGTGTCCTGGCCTGGTCCTGCTGCTGGGTGAGAACCATGCACAGCATCCCTGAGAGTCCCAAAATCCTGATTTTCTCCCACTCTGGGGAAAGATTCTGGGTTGTTATGGACATCAGAAAGAGGAGAAGGCGCTCCTGTGTTGCACACTTTGTGGAAATAGCAGAAGGTGGTCAGGAGGGATCAGTTTGTAGGGAGGAATTAGGGTTTGGATCCCCAGCTGGGCTTGGGGAAGTGGAGGAGTGGGCAGAAAAGCAGCCTGGAGGGATTCCAAGGGTGGGAGCACAGAGAACCAAGGGGGAATATGTGGAATTGGACTTGCAGGTGTGACTGGGAGCACAGGAAACACGGGGAAGAGGGAAGGTGCAGCACAAAGTGAGCGAGATCAGCCTCTGGCCCAGTCTCATTTTGTTGCCATGAAAAACCAGAAAATAGAGATTTTTTAATTTAGCTAAATGCTTCGTTTATTTTGTTGGAGTGCCATTAAACATCACCACTTCTTTCCAGCTGGATTTGGAACTTCCAGAACAATCACAGAGAGTTTTTATACACCAGCCCATGAATTGTGCAGTTTTAGGAGTAGAAGTAAACACAGATATTAAACCAGGGGATATGGAAAAATTACTGCTTTTTCCACAATAAATTAGCAAGGAGGCAGGATCCATACTCTGAAGGATTTTAGTCTCCAACATGTGTGAGTGTGGAATCTCATCTATTTTTCATCTTTGACTGCCCAAATCTCTGCTGGCGTAAAAAAGAACTCTCTGAGAACGGCTCCGCTTTATCTGAGCCCAGAGTTATTCCTTAAAAACCTCTGCATATTCTTACATCATGCCCTGGGAAGCTGTCACTAATTAGGGACAGATGAATCAATCCAGATAAAATTAAATCCCGGTTCAACTTTTGCCCCAGTTTCTCCTTTCCTGCCGCCCACAGGAGTCTGGAGTGCCTGACTTGTTCTCACGTCCTTGGCTGTGTTCTGGTGCCTGGAATTCTTTGGGAATACAGGAATGGGATGCTTTTTGTCCTGTCTAAAAGAAAAGCCGTGCTTGTTTCAGCAAGGAAACCTCAGACTCAACAAGCCTCAAGGGGAGGTGAATAGAAACCAAAGCTTTACTTTGCTGCATAAAAATAAAAAAAAAATCAATTTGCATTAATCAAAAACCTCTTAAGAGCTTTCCAACGTGGTTTTTCCAGACTCAAGGAGCTTTGGAAGCAGAGGATTCCCACTGGCTGGGTCGGAGTCTCCATTTGGGGGGGTCAAATCCAACAGATCTCCCACTGATATCCACCAAAACTCCTCTCTTGGAGGTTCCTTCATCAAACCCAGTCACCTGCGGTCCAGGGAGCGCGTGCCTGTGGAATGACATCCAAGGGAAAGCTTGGCATGTCAGCAGGAGGACATTCAGAGCTGATTTATGGCCGGGTGTGCGAGTGGAAAATGGGCTCTGCAGCGTTGGGATGGACACCAGCAGCTTTCCCTCAGCCAGGCTGAACCCCCAGGCTTCCTGAAATTCATTCATCACCACACTCCCAATCTCCCTGGGAACGGGCTGAGGGGAATTCTGCATTCCACAGGCTTTCCTCTCCCACTGCTGGGTCCAGGGAAGGCTCCAGTCACTGCCCCGACCAGGATTTGCTCCTGCACAAATCCCTCAATCAAATATTCACTTCTGGGAAGGTTGAGAAGCTCTCCTGAACACCCAGTGCAGTGGTAAATCCCTTTTACAATCTGCTTCCCAACACCTTCATTTTCTAACAGGGAAAACTTGATATTTTTCCCAGAAAAACATATGTACATCTCATTTCTGTGGGTTTTGGGGTTGTTTTGTTTTTTTTTTTGCTAAAAGGTTTCTTTTGCTGCATCGTCCCCCTCAGAGTGTTTGCAGGTTGGGACAGAGAGGTGGAGAGAAGGGTTCAGGAGGAGAACATTTCTCTGTGTCCTGGTGGACACGAGAGCCAAAGCTTGACTGGTGTGATGTTCACAACCAGGATAACTCAAAAAATCATAAAACTGAGATATTTCCTGCCAGGCATCATCCCTGCCCCTCGTTAGTGCGACAGCACCTCGGGATGGGACTCTGGTCTTTTTTGGGGTCATTTTCCATTAAAATTTCCAGCTGAGAAAGACCTTAAATCCCCAATTTCCACCACTCTTCCCTCTGGGAAGAGGAGCTGTTGGAGATGTGCAGGAGCCAGAGATGGTTTAGGGAACTTTCTACTTCTCCTCTTGTTTGCACTGTGCTCTTTGGGTTCTGATTTTAGTGCTGGAGCTCTCCCTCCTCTCCAAACGGGCTCTGCTTTTTGTAGGGAAAGCAAGAAGGCTTCAGCCACCACGAGCTCCAGCCAAATCTCCAAACAAATCTGTTTGAAGGTTCCCGGCCTGGCAGTGATTAATCCCAGGTGGAGGAGGGGGGAGAGAGAGAAAGAAAGGGGGGAAATCAAGATAAGGAAACCCTTCTTGCAGGGATATTGCAATTATTCCTGGTTTAATTTATGAACTCTCCGGCCTCGTTGCAGTGTGTTCATCTCGGCTTTGTCTGTGGTGACAACGTGCCTTTCAACAAGGCCAGGAGAAGCTGAAGCTTGGGCCGGGCTGTCACAAATGTTTTCATTCTTGTGACGGCCTCAAAGACCAGCAGAAAATACCCAGTCCCCAAACACGGGGCTGCAGCCAAGAGGGAAGAAAACACAACCTCCACGGGCCCAAGGCAACCAGGGATTAAACACCATCCTGGGGACGTGTCCAGCAAGGGCTCTGGCTATGAATTAAATCAATTGAAATGTTTTCAAAACACCCTCCACAAAATATCTTGGCTTCCTCGTTGGTGAGTCAAGCGAAGAGCACCAGGAGCACGCGGGAACGTGGCCACCGCGACGGCGTTGAATTCATTCTGGGGATGCTTTTTGTGCATGGAAAGCCTTCCCTAAAAAGCAGAGCAGCGCCGGGATGCGCAGGCTCCATCCCTGCCGGGGCAGGGAGCAGCTTTTCCACGGCTGGAGGGAAAGGATCCAAGCTCCGGGTTCCAGCCCTGCGTCTGCAGGAGAGGCGCGGCCGCAGCTCCTTACCTGCGCCTTCCCCTCCCTCTGCCGGCCCCGGGGATGGGGAATCGGTCCCAAGGATGTGGGAATCGTGTCCCAGGGATGCGGGAATTGTGTCCCAGGGATGCGGGAATCGTGTCCCAGGGATGCGGGAATCGTGTCCCAGGGATGCAGGAATCGGCCCAGGGATGCGGGAATGGGCCCAGGGATGCAGGAATCGGCCCAGGGATGCGGGAATTGTGTCCCAGGGATGCGGGAATCGTGTTCCAGGGATGCGGGAATTGTGTCTCAGGGATGCGGGAATTGTGTCTCAGGGATGCAGGAATCGTGTCCCAGGGAGGCAGGAATCGGCCCCAGGGATGTGGGAATCGGCCCCAGGGATGTGGGAATCGGCCCCAGGGATGCGGGAATCGGCCCCGGCGATGCAGGAATCGGCCCCAGGGATGCAGGAATCGTGTCCCAGGGATTCAGGAATCAGGAATCGTGTCCCAGGCATGCAGGAATCGGCCCCAGGTATGTGGGACTCCTGTCCCAGCCGCTGGAAAAGCCATCAGAGGGGACGGTTCAGCGCCAGGGCAGCTGTTCCAGCCTCCTGTCTCAGATGCTCCTCATGTAGAGCTCAAATTTTCCATCCGTCCCTCCAAGCTCTGCTCCCTGTTCGGGGTCTGACGCGCCGTCCCTGCTCCCAGCCCGATGTCAAAGCTCTGTTTTACAGAATATTGAGAAAGGCTCCAGCCAGACTTTCCCCCTGGGTAATTTTCTCGGTTTGGAAGGATTTTGCTGCCGTGTGTTTTGTCACCAAATCCTGGCGTCCTGTGGTGATGCCGTGGGCAGGAAGCAGATTGTCCCCAGCCAAGGACAGAGGACACAGGGATGAGCATCCTGCACTCCCACCCAGCCTGGCACATCCCAGGGCTCACCAGTAGAGCCTGGAAGGTGAATTTTGTCAGGATCCTTGCAGAGAAAGCCAGGCTCCTGAAGAGGGAGGTTTTGGGGCCATCCCTACCACCCAGGGAGAATCGACATGAAAAAAATAATTTTTTTCCCTCCATCACTCTCAAAGTGCTGGCAGCCCACGGGGTGGTCCAGACAGATGGGAACACACAGGGTTAAAAGCAGCCCTGACTCTGCTAAAACTGATTGCAAAACCCCCTTTGGCTCCAGCCAAGCAATTTCCCCACCACCCTGACCAGTTCTGCCTTCCCAGAAAGGTGAAGGACACGCTGGGGAGTTGCAGCGAGAGCCGTGCAGGGAATGCAGATGGGTCATTAGGAATCCGCGCCGGTGCTCCTGCAGCAGCCTCACCCCTCCCGCGGCCCTGCCTCGCAGCTTTGTGCTGGAGAATCCTCCGGGGAGCTCATTTAAAAAGCAGGAATGCTCACCAAAATAAAAAAAAAAAAAAAAAAGTNAAAAAAAAAAAAAAGATGTTCTGTCTCTCCTGTGAGGTGGGAAAGGGAAGGAAAAAGCAGGAGAGATCTTTGAGAAAGGCAGGGAGCCGTGGAGTCAGGGCGCAGGGATTGTTTGCTGCAGCAAAGCCAGGATTTTACCTCTGGATTTGCTGCTGGCTCTGCCCCAACACTCTCCAGAGAACTCCAGTTTGTCCTATTTTTGATGGAGGCTGCAGGCTCCCCCTGCAAACCTGGGCTCAATTATTTGGGTACAGCAGGCTGGAAGTTGACCTGCAGGTGCAAAGAAAAATGTTAATAAACCGAGTGTGTCTCTCCAGCAGAGAAACAGAAACAAAACCTGAATCAGGCACCGCTTGGCTGCGAAAAATTTTGCAGAGCAGAGGTGTTTGCAGAAGCACTGGGAGTAATGTGAATGATTAAGAAATTAGAGTTGTCTTTGCTGAGACAACTTGGAAATAAATGCACAAATTAATGGGAGTTTGATGAGAAGGTTTTAATCAATTTTACAGACAGCTGTGCACTGACAGCAGCTCCTTTGCTGTTCTTCCCACTGCAGTGACTGGGAAAAAAAAAACTGTGTTAGTTTTGATGTTAAGGTGCCACTGAAGGGGAATCAGGGTGTGAGGGGGAGGCTCTGGGAAGTGAACACATTTATTCAGGATGAATAAACCCCTTGTGGCAAACAGATTCCTCTAATCCCCCTCTCGCGTGGTGTAACTCCTCCGAAGGTATCGGATCTTTGCTAGAACCAGCAATTTTTCCTACCAATTACCCACCAGTTCCAGCCCATCTCCCTCTGAAATAACAGGCAGGGCATTCATGTCAGCTTCCAACAGGATGATAAGGGAATTTATTGCTGAGATGATCACTGCAGCCAGGCTGATGAATGGGCTCCGAAGGATTTTAGGGCATTATTTCCTTTTCGTGCCAGTGGCTGTGTATCAGCTCCTCCACGGCCTCAGTTTGCTTTTAGGGAGTTATTTCTGCACGAGGACGGGCATTTTTCTCCAGGTTTTATTTCTCCTCCAGCTCTCCCCGCTCGGAAAACAAGAGAAGGACAATTAAATCCATCACAGGGACAGCGCTTTTGATGGGGTTTGTTGTACTTGGCACCCTGTCAGCAGCGGGGCCTGCCATGAAAAAGGTGCACGTTTAAGGGCCTTTAATCATTGCTGAAGGGCTGTGTGGGGTGTTAAAAACGAGCTGCTCTGCTCCTGAAGCTGCTGAGGAGATGCAGTTTGAAGATGGGCTCCCTGCTGCTGCTCAGCTCCAAGATTTGGGTCGTTCCCTTCCCTTCCCTTTCCTAGAAATGAGCTCTGTGGTTTTACCTGGAGCTGTTTAATGGTAAAAGGTGGATCAAAGGGGAAGATTCCCAGCTGCAGCCCAATAAATTTGGCTGGTGCTAAAGCGGGTTGGGATCTGAAAGGTTGGGTCCAGCTCATGGTTCAGGTCAGGCTTTTTAATAATCCCAAACGTCAGGAGCCACTTCCCTTCACCCAGCCCAATTTAGCCCAGTGACAGCAGCGAAAAGCAAAGCAGAGCCAGGGAAATCCCCAAATTGCTGCTTCTGCTGGAGAGGAAAAACAATCTGATGGCTTTGAGCAGCCCTGCAAAGCCTGAACACCTCGAGACAGCCCCAGCAGATCTTCCCAGACAGTTTTGCTCTCCAAGCCAAAGCTTTCAGTGTCCTTTTCTCATTAAGGATCATCTGTTGGATCACTCTGAGGGAGCAATGGGATGTCCAGAGCTGTCACTGCCATCTCACTCCAGCCTCTGCCAGTGATGCTGTCATGTTCCAAGGGAAGAAAACAGAGCTCAGGACACAAGTTTATGGTTTATTTGTTCATAAAACCATGATACTTTAAAAATCTGGGGCTGTACCCTGATGGTGTTCTTACAAGGAAGGGCAGAGGGCATTTCCCAGGGTTTCTAAGCAGCTGGAAGTTTGAAGCCTGGCTGTTTTTCCCATTCCCAGGGATGCAGTCAGGGTTGCCATGCCTTTATGTCATTAGAGCCCAGGTGGATTTGTGGGTTTGGGCAGACAAAGACAATTTCCCAGTGGAAGTGCTGCCCCTTTTCCAAGCTCTGCCTTTGGTTCAGCTGCCTGAAACTCGGGATACTCAAATTTAGGGATCATCAGCCTCCTCCAGCTGGGCCTCATCTCCAATATCTCACCGAGAGAAAAGTCCAAGGTGTTTAAAAGCAAGAACCTCTGCTAAATTTATAGAGATGCAGATTTTCCTGTATCTAAAACTGACCAGGGAGCAAATGTTTGATCTGGGTTCAGCCTCTCCCCCACTTTATTGGAAGACAGTCACATTTGGGGCTCTGCAGTCTGGATCTAATACACAGCACAGCATTAATAGATGTTGGAAAGGGTTGCTACAAGCTATTACCGAGGCAAAGTAAAAGAAATCAGATGTTTATGTACAATTATGCTTTTGTACAGAGCCGTGGCCAGGAGAGAGCAGAGACAGTAAAAAGGAAAAGTGCCTTTTTCCATTTGGGGACGGCGGCGAGATGGACAGATAAGGACAAGGAGAGAAGGCACCAGGGGCTCAGGTTTCCCTCACATCCCTCTGGCAGAGCAGTGCAGGGAGCAAATTAATCCCAAATCTGCTGACTCTGCCTCAGGGAAGGCAAAAGGGGTTTTGCTGTGGTGCCTCTGTCGAGTTTCAAGTCAGGAGAGGAAGTGCCAGCCCAGGCCTCACCGTGCCCACAGTGACATCCATGTCCCACCCATGGCACGGGCAGCAGCCCCTGCTCTGCTCCCTGTTGGCTGCAGCAGAAATAAATCAACTTTCAGACTCTTTGCTCTGCTTCTCCATCAATCCTTTGACTTTGTAACCAGATCAAGATCTCCACCAAAACAGAGAAAGATCATCTCCACCTTGACAACGTTTGTCTCGGCAAGATTTGTCTGTGGCCAAATTTCCCAGGATCAGCTCCATCCAAACCCCCTAAGAGAGGTTCCCCAGGCAGCTGAGCCAGATCCCATCAGGGTGCTGGCCATGCCCAGTGTCCCTCAGGGCACCCAAATTTAGGGACAAAGCCACCTGTAGGCCTTGGGAGCAGGGCTGGTGTGTCACCAGCAGAAAGGGACAAATCACCAGCAGAAAGGGACATGTCAGTGGACAGAAAGGGACATGCCACCAGTGGAAAGGGATAAGTCACCAGCAGAAAGGGACATGCCATCATCAGAAAAGGACATGCCACCAGTGCAAAGGGATAAGTCACCAGTGGAGAAGGATAAGTCACTAGCAGAAAGGGACATGCCATCATCAGAAAAGCACATGCCACCATGGAAAGGGATAAGTCACCAGTGCAAAGGGACATCAACCAGCAAAAAGGGACATGCCACCAGCAGAAAGGGACATTCCACCAGCAGAAAGGGACATGCCACCAGCAGAAAGGGACATCAACCAGCAGAAAGGGACATCAACCAGCGGAAAGGGACATCAGCCAGCAGAAAGGGACATCAACCAGCGGAAAGGGACATCAGCCAGCAGAAAGGGACATGTCACCAGTGGAAAGGGACATTAACCAGTGGAAAGGAACATTAACCAGCAGAAAGGGACATGTCACCGGACAGAAAAGGACATTTCTTGGCCTGCAGTTGCCCTCCTCACAGTCCCAGCTGTAAAAAAACCCCGCCAGCATCCCCAGGAAAGTTCCCATCGCCAGCGGCCCGGCCATCCACGCAATCCGTGGGAGGATAAAGGCAGGGAGAGGAGAAGGGGGAGAGATAAACAATTTCCTACACAGTCGTGGCTCAAGGCCTCCTTACAAGAAACACATGGTCCCTGACACAATATTTAGCTCTCCTGTAACATGGTCCATTTGGAGGCTGGTGGCTGTGTGGAGAGCTGTAGTAAAACATTCCTTGCTGGTAACACACACACGCACACACAGACAGAGACAGAAAAACCCAACCTCCGGGGGAATGATTGGGGTTAACTCCATAAAAGCTGGAGAAGGGGGTGGCAGGGAGGCTCCTCTGGCCTCAGCATCTCCTCAGGGTGAACAAAACCCAGCTCCTTTGGTTCGAAAAGCTTCTCCTGATGGGTGGTGACCCCTTGGCTTTGCCCCATTTGAGGAGAGGAGTCTTTGGGGTTGGAATTTTTCCTTCACTGCGCTGTTCTCTGCTCAGAAAACAGTCCTGGGAAGGATCGCTGTGTTACGCCAGAAAAAAAAAAAAAAAGCCCTTTTTTTTCATTATTATTTTTATTCAACTTTTGTGCTCATTAGCTCAGGAACTTACAGTTGGAGTTGTCACTGGGCTCCTCCTGCCAACAGCTTGCAGGGCTTCGCGGGAGTTACATCATTTGGCCTCGGAGGAGATGCTAAGTGGAAACACATTTGGGTTCGCTCGTGTTGCTCCGGCTCCTTCTCCCTCTCTCCCTGGATTCCCGGGGCAGAGCAGGAGGTCAGGCAGCTCCCAGTGCCCACGGAGCACAGGGATCCCTTGGGATGTCACCTCCCACTCCCCAAAACCATCCCAAATCCCGCAGTCGGTCTAGAAATGCTCCAGTTCTGGGTGAAAGCGCGAAAAGCCGGGTATTAAACTCATCCTGGCTCATCCTTTCTGCCTCCTTAGGCTTTCCCTCAGATTTCTCCTGGAGCTGTGTCCTTCCCCTCCCAGCTCTCTCCGAGCCAGTGTGTCCCCATGGCCAGCACTCTCTGCCCTTCCCACTCCTCCTCTTTCTGCTCTGCAGCGCAGGCTCTGCCTTGCCCAGACATTTTTATTGAGGAATTGAAAACGCTCCCAACCCCAGCCCAGTCCTGCCATAACCAAGGGCAAATCAGATCCCACAGCAGGAAATTTGCTGGGGATGCAGCCTGAATGAATTCCTGACCATGACAGGACCGTGCAGTGACAATTTTACCTACAGTGGCTTCATTTGCTCCACAAAATCCCAAGGGTTGCTGACACCCAGACTTTTCCACCAGAACTCTGGATCTTGCGTGGGGTACTGGCACTTTTCTAACTTCAAAGGCAAGGAGGAAGGGGATGATGAAGCAAAATGAGGGTCCCAATTGCAGGCTGGAGTGGATTTTTAATTAGTTGCAGCCACTCAATGCTCTGCTGTGCCCAGCCTGCCCAGGGAAGGGGACTTGGGGACTTGCTGGGAGCCAGGGAGAGTTTGGAGCTTCCCCCACGAGTTTTGCGTGTCAGTGGAACCGCAGCTGCTCCTCTCCCTCGTGCCCCGACGAGCTGCTGAGGAACAGCTCATTATTTATCAGAACAAAGCCAAGGAGCTGTCCCTGCAGAGGCCACCCCTGCCACCCAGGCCATCAGCGGGACACGGGGAGCTCTTGGGAAGGAGCTGCTTCGGAGGAGCCCTCACCAACCCACCCAACCCTTCTCCCTGCATTTGCTTCACACCACGACACCCCCACCAGCCTTCCCTCTGGGCTGATGGGTTTGAATTCAATTTATGGCCATGGCTCATATATTTTTTTTTCTCAGTCCGTTGATGTTTAGTCATGAGGAAGCCATGCCTTGTGAGAGTGCCCCGAGCGTGCCCTGCTCCTGTGTGGGTTCGTCCTGCAGGATGTGGTGCAGGGCTGACTCACGGCCCCGAGAGCCCCAGGGAGGCTCAGCCGTCTGGGGAGAGGGGCTGATCCTCGCAAGGAGCAGCAGAATTCCCTGAACACCCCAGGGACACATCCTGCAGCACCTCCCCACACACGGAGAGATGGGGAACATCTTCCTCATCCTTCTCATCAATGGCAACCACCCCTAAGGCTCCGGCGACACCCGGGAGCCCCCTGAGCATCCCCGGGCGCGGCTGCTGCTCCGGGAGCTCAGGAAAAGGCAGGCGTGAGCACCATCTAGTGATGCCGCGCCCGGGTGGTGGCGGGCCCGGGGCTGTGCCCTCCTTGGGGGCTCCCAAAAGCCCCGCACGAACCGGGCAGTGCAGGGCCGGGCACCGCTGAGCTGCGCTGAGGCCCTGGGATGGGGTGGGTACCACTCTGCTGGGGGCTGTGCACAGCGTTCCACCCGCAGGGAGGGATCAGTGAGTGCAAGCCACAGGGAAATTTGGGAATCCCATCCCGAGGTAGATCCTGGGGTGGTCCAAACCCTCCAGATCAACTCAAGCGCTGCAGATTTTCATCCATCCCTTCCCACTCCTTGCCAGGAGCTCATCCCGGAGCTTCCAGCACCCTTTTGGCAGCAGAGGATGGGGAGCTCTGCAGGATGCTGGAAATCCCTGCCCTGGAAGTGCAGAGGAGGCAGCAGGATCCTGCACTTCCTAGGAAGGGTCTTGGTGTCACAGCTGCTTTTCTTAATGATCCATTTTCCAGCATCATTTAATTGACAGGAATCTCAGGGTTTTTTTAACAGTATTCATTTGAAACTTGTGACAATGTGAGCTGAGAGAGTGGCAGGGCTTCAGAAACTGGAAAAGCCAAGTGCAAGTTGTGCTGCAGAGACTGAATTTTAGGGATGAGTGGGAAAAGCACGATTCCACTCAGTGAAAATTGCCAGGGTACTGAGGGCAAATGTGGCCTGTTACATATTGAAAGTAAAATGTTTACAAGTCAGGGGTTTGCCCAAAAAATCAACCCTGCCTGGGACAGGGATTTCTGATCCTGGGGCTTCTCCAGGCCCAGTTCTGTAGAACCAAATTTTGGGCAATGCAGAGACACCAAACCCTGCTTTTCTCCCTCACCAGGAGCGGGGTTGTTGGTTTATTTTGTTTCAAAGTCACGGCTTTAAGGATAAACCTCCTGCTTTCTGCTACCAGCCTGGAATCAGAAATGATGCATTTTGCTAACAAAGCCTCGTTTGACACGCTCTGAACTCCTAACACAAAATATTCACCACATTCCTGCTTTTTTTCCCCAACTGCAGTTGAGGACGTGCCACACACCTTGTCCCACATACCTAAAGCACACCAGGGGCCAGGCAGGCAATTTGGGGATCGTGGCAGGAGCACGGATCACTGGAGTTATAAAAACAGGAAGATTTTGGGAAGGGATTTTCAATCTCACTCTGCAGGGTTTAGGTGGATCTGTTGTTCCTAAAGACAGGGATGAGACTCAGTAGGGGCAGGAACACCAGAGCAGCAGATTCTGGCTGCTGCCAGAGGTCCAGAGGGGTTTAAGGGGTTAATTTAACCCCTCATTTAACTTGGATTTCCTGAGCAAGGTTTGGTTGTGTCGCTCAGCCCTGCAGCTGAACACCAGCTCATTTTTAGGGTGTGTTTGGTGCCCTCAGCTTCTCCTTCTACAAGAGGTAAGGGCTTTGAAAGGACAGCTCCCAAATCCAGGAATTTCCACTTCCCAGGTGGTTTGGGGACAGTGGGGGTGGGGAATGGCTCAGTGAAGGTGAAGGGAATGTGCCAGGGAGGCTCCCCAACCCCAAATCCTGAGCTGTGCTCCCCTCAGCCCAGCTCCATCTCTCCCTTTTTTTTTAAGGAATCCACAGCCTGCTCCCAGGCTGGGCTGAGGACCAGTTTTCCCTGTATCCAGAGGCCCTCTGGCCCTTTCCTAGGTGAGCTCAGCAAGCACAAATGTCCTCCCTAAACAGCCCCAGAGAGGAGGCAGCTGGATCGGAGCGCGCCCGTTCTGGAGCAGGCTCCCTTTGCAGTGACTCACGAACGTTCCTTGGCAGCTCTCCGTGTCTCTCTGCCTGGGATCAGGTTAGGGGCAGTGTGGAGAGCTGAGGATAGAAAAAATGTGTTGAATTTACTCCTCTGTCCCACTGCTGATCCCCAGGCTTGGGAACGCTGCTGCCGGAGCCCTGTGCCACACGCCAGCTCTGCCCCGAGCTCTCTGGGGGATTCTTCTCCCTCCGTGTCCCTGTCCCTCTGCATTTTCCCCTGGAAGCCAAGGCAGGAGCATGTTGAGGGGGACAAAGAGGCAGCCAGAGTGCCAGGGGGGACAGCAGGCAGCAGCCTCCAGGCTCTCAGCATGACTCACATTGTCCAGGCCACAAAAAAAGCCTGAGGATTGAGGCTTTTCCATATTTTTTTTTTTTGTCTGAGCGGGAGCAACTGGCAAAAATTCCCATCCCCTGCCTGCAGCACCCTCCTGTCTCTCTCTCTAGGAGCCCAGAGTGCTGGAAAGTGTGGTAACACTCCCCCAAACCTTGTCTCAGCCTGGCTGGGTGTTGGCCCAGGTGATGCTGTCACTGTGTTCTGACACTCACCTGCTCCGTGTTATGGAAACAGGAGCTGGATGTGCCACATCCCGGTGGGAATCACTCAGGGGAAAATGCTCCCAGCCCTCTCCAGGCTTTGTTTTGCCTCAGCAAAAGTGGCAGGGCCTGGAGGAAGCACCGTGGGGAGGCACAGCTGGGATGGGGTTCCAGCCCCAAACACCCACAGCGAAGGGAGGAAGGATCAGCACGAAGCTCTTGGAAAGAGATTCCCAGGAAATGCAGCTCCTGAAATCCTGGAGGAAATGGAGCTCTTGGCACGGGGCAGAGCTGGGCTTTTTGGTAGATCTGTGTTGGGTTGGGAGGAAGAAAAGCCCCTCTAAGGAGCCTCTCAAGCACCCTGCTTTGAGCAGAGCCTGCAATGAGGAGGGAAATTCTCCCAAAAAACACGAGGAGAAGCTGCCAATTCCCCTCTGCAGCCCTTCCCTTGTCACGGCATCCCAGCCCTCAGTCCCAGCAGCAGCTGTCAGACCCTGCTGTCCGTGCNGATCCTCTCCAGGCCTGCAGCCAAAAAAAAGCTGCTGGGTCTTCTTTTCTCAGCCATTTCTCTCTGCCTGAAGTGGACACTGAGAGAGGAAAAAGTGAGAAATGAGCAGAGAGTGCCGGGCCTGCAGATGTTTGGGGCCTCCCTGCCAAAATCCCAACTCGAGGAAAACTTCCAGGGGCTCCTCAGGGGGTGAGGTCACATTTTCTGCTTTTCCTGCTGCAAATGGGGAAGTGGCCAAGGCCAGGCTGGACAGGGCTTGGAGCAACCTGGGATAATGGAAGGTGGAATGGGATGAGCTTTGAGATCCCTCCCAGTCCAAACCAGTCTGGGATTCTGGGCTGTGTCCATATAAATCCAATTTCTTGGGGTCAAAGCCACAGAAGGGGGGATGAAGGGGCAGGAAAGGCTGATCCCAGCAGGGAGGATCCCTGTGGCTGCTCTCTCTGGGGGATGTTTGCAGAGCTGATCCCACATCAGGGTTATTTTTGAGAGGTGTGAAGCGATCACCAAAGGAACTCTGCCCTCTCTCAGCTCACACTTCTCCCTAAGAAAATAAATTCGGCTGTCTGCCAAAAAAGAGCTGAAATTTTTTTTTAAAACCCTCATCTTTTAGAGTTAAATTTTTCTGGCTGATTTTTGGCGTTCAGAAGAAAACTTCCAACCGAAAATATCTCTGCAGAAATCCTGAAGTCGCTGTTTTGACAGAGCTGCTGAAATTTCTCGTGGAACAAAAAAATAAATTTTTGAAGGGCCATCCCAGCAGTGATGCTGAGCCTGGAGCACCACGAGAGCCTCACAGGGCTTGATCAGCTCAGGGTTTCTTTGGAATGAGAGATTTTCCCCTTCCAAGAAGAAGGACTGGAACAAAAGCAGGGAGGAGCTGTGCTTCTCTAATTTTAGGACACTTTCTCTGATGGATGAGAACTCCCAGGCAGCAGGAGGTCACTGCTGGGGTGGGATGTTGGGTGATGGGGACCACAGGGTTGATTTCGGATTTTGTCAGCAATTTTACGAGCCCTAAACGGCTGAAATTATCATTTCCACCCCAAAATTACCTTTTCTACCCCCAAAATTACATTTTCTACCCCCAAAATTTCCTTTCCTACCCCAAACCAACCCAGAGAAGAGCCAGCCCTGCCACCTCTCAGCAGCCACACGCTCTGTCAGGAGCCACAAGAGGGCATTAGATTTGTATTTTTTTCCCTATCCAGAGAAATCCGAGCTATTTCCTGGCTCCCACTCCGTTTCCCAGTGCCCAGGTAGGACTGTGGGAATATTTAGGGAATCCTAAAGCCTCAATAAGGCAGCTTGGCTTCTTTTTCCTTCCTGCAATTTGGCTTTTTGTTGCCTCTGTGGAATAAGAGGAAAGGCAAGGAGGGGGGAAAAGCAGAACATTTTGAAAATAACAAAAAAACCACGAACAAACCAGAGCCACAACATTTCCAGTGCCTGCAGGAACTGAATGGGCGTGAAAGAAATGGAAGAAATGTTAAATAAAGCTTTGAAAACGGTGAGGGAAGCAGGTTCAGGGGGTTTGCTGGAGCTGAGCCTGATTTCATGGAGATATTTCCTAGCCCATCTGTGCTCAGGCCTGTCTGGTGTCACCCCCAAGTGTCCCCCTGTCCTTAACTGAGGTCATTCCTCCTGTGAAATGTCATTTATAGCAGCAGGGCCACGCACCCTGCGAGTTTGAAGGGACATTTTTCAACCCTGAAGTGCCATTAGGCCTCGACCCTTTCATTAAAAAAAATCATTCCAGGCAGCTGAAAGGCATCAGGCTGCAGCTGCAGGGAAATCAGCAGCTTTTGGTCTCCAAAGCTGAGGTTTTTCAGCAATATCAGCCCTGAAAAAGGTAAAAAAATCAGTGTAGGCCAAGGTGTGCACAAACATGAACCTGCCAGGCTGGTGGTCAGAAGAGAAAGGTGCTGATCAAAGTGTCACAGCTGCTCTGTGACAGGAAGGAAGGAGGGAGAACATTTGGGCTGCAAGGATAGAAAAAAAAGAAAAAGAAAGGGAAAAAAAAGGAAAAAAGAAAAAAGAAAAAAAAAGAAAAAAGGGAAAAAAGGGAAAAAAGAAAAAAAGAAAAAAAGAAAAAAAGAAAAAAGAAAAAAGGAAAAAAAGAGAAAAAAGAAAAAAGGGAAAAAAAGAAAAAAGGGCGGAAAAAGAAAGAAAAAGAAAAAAAGAAAAAAGAAAAAAGGAAAAAAAAGGAAAAAAAAAAAGAAAAAAGGGGAAAAAAAAAGAAAAAAAAGGGGAGAAAAAACAGAAAAAACCTTCAAGCAGTTTAAGACAGATTTATTCCCTTTTTGTTCCGTGCTCTCCTGAGTTTGGGAGGGAATCCAGAGAGAAACTTCCCAGGCCAGGAGGGAAATGCAGCTGGAGCCAGCCCTGCCTTTGCTTTCCCAGCTCCAAGTGTGTCCTAGGGAAGTGTGGCACCAAATCCAAGGCCTGGATTTNGAGGGTGGAACTGAGCAAATCTCCTCATCCCCAGTCCCAAGAGGGTGGAACTGAGCAAATCTCTTCATGCCCAGTCCCAGGAGAGTGGAATTGAGCAAATCTCCTCATCCCCAGCCCCAGGAGGGTGGAACTGAGCAAATCTCCTCATCCCCAGCCCCAGGATGGTGGAACTGAGCAAATCTCCTCATCCCCAGCCCCAGGAGGGTGGAACTGAGCAAATCTCCTCATCCCCAGCCCCAGGATGGTGGAACTGAGCAAATCTCCTCATCCCCAGCCCAAGAGGGTGAAACATCAGCCCTGTGGGCAGCAGGAGCTCATCCCCTGGCCACCCGAGTGTGTCTGAACTTCCCCAAACCCTCTCCAGCACCAGCCCTGAAGTGCTGGGGAAGGGCTGCAGCTCTGTCTCCCTTCCTTGGAGGATTTGATGTTCTTCCAGCCCATCCCGAGGCTGCCAGGATCTCCAGCTCGAGGGGAAGCAGCAACAGCAGCGCTCGTTAATCAAACGAGCCTGGCGTTCCTGCTGCCACACATCCACTTCCCCAGCTGCCATCTGCCATCCTGGGGGGAAAAACGGCTGGATTCCAGCCCAAGGAATACCTCCCACAGCAAAAAATACCTCCCACAACACACCCAGCCCAGCCAGGCCTGCACGGAGCTGAGAAAAATGACACAGGATGGAAATCAACCCCAGCGGGGAGAGAACATCCCTGCCCAGCCTCTTCTCCCGATCCTTTCCTTCCCCAAATCCACCCTCATCCCTCAAAACACGCTAAGCACTGGCACCCCTGGTGTCTCCTGTGCTCCTCTCCTCTCTAAAATGATTTATTTTGCTGGCCAGATAACAAGGCCGTTCATTCTTTGGCTCCTGCTGCGAGCAGTTTAATGGGACATGACGAGAAAACAGCGTTTCTTTGGCGGGAGTAATTATTGGCTGGCTTTAAGTCTTTACCTACAGCAATAGCTGCGAGAATGGTCCCATTAAGGGCAGGTGGAGACATTAAATCCTTGGAAATTGTGAGTGTTTTTTAAGCTGAGCTGGGCCAGTCACCTCAGTGCAGATGAAATATTTTCCTGAGGGCAGAGCAGCTGCCCTGGCCGGGGCAGAGGATCCATCCTGGGCTGAAGGAGGGCATCAAGGACAATCCATTTCTTCCAAATTTCTCCAGGAGGAGCTTGCCTGTGGGATGCACCCACCCCTGACCATTCGGAGAGAACCTTTAATGGAAGAAATAAAAGGTGGGGGAGATAAAAGAGAGGAGGAGAGGGAAGGAGAATGAGGACGGAGGAGGTGCGAGACACAGACACAGCCCTGCCCTCGGGGCTGCCTCTCACAAATGCTTTCCCTCTGCTTCCCCTGCAGCCCCGAGCTGGAAAATCCTCCTCAGGGAGGCTGAGTGGAGGCAGCTTTGCTGTCGGGGCACCGGTCCCGCTGCTTTATTGTGCTGGGGCTGCTCCCATTGCTAGGAGACGCCGTGTTGCTGTTGGCACGGGGGATGGATGCTGGCTCCGGAGGAGCCCACATGTGCAGGGGAGGTGACTCATGAGATCTGCATCCTCGAAAATGCTGCAGGAGAACATTCCCTTCTGCTGACACGCGGCCACGGCGGCTCCTGAGAGCCACCCCAGAGTCCCCCAGAGGGACCTGAGCACCTGCAGGGCTCCTGAGAGCCACCCCAGAGGGACCCCAGAGCCACCTGAGCACCTGCAGAGCTCCTGAGAGCCACCCCAGAGGGACCTGAGCACCTGCAGGGCTCCCAGATCCGTGGGGAAGAGCCCTGGAGGGATTGTCCCATTCCTGGAAATGTTCAAATCCAGCTTGGATGGGATTTTGAGGAGCCTGCTCTAGTGGACGGTGTCCCTGCCCATCAGAACAAGATCTTTAAGGTCCCTTCCAGCCCAAATCCCCCACAGCTGCACGATCTCATCACAAGCCCCCCTTGCCACGCTCAGAAATCATTTGCAGCACCCGTGGATTTCCATTTTTCCCTGGGGATCTCGCACTAAACATTGCCTGAACCTCCTGGATCAGCTGCTCTGTGTGCCCAGGGTTTTGCCATCATCGTTGATTTATGTGGATGTTGCCTCCCCCAGCTCTTGGCACCCAAAATTGTGAGCTCCAAACCCTTGCACGGGTGCAAAAGCCACCCCTGAGGAGCCACGTCCCCAATGTCCCCAAGGACGGGCTGTCCTTAGGAGCAGGGCCAGCCCTGGAAGTGTGCAGGAGTTCAGGAGTTCAGCCAGGGCTGCATGGCTCTGAAACATCTCCAAACTGCAAAAGCTGCCTGGAAAAGCCACGTCCCAACCCCTGGCTGCTCTTGAAAGCCAAAATCCCACGAGCAGATAAAAAAAAAAACCCCTCAGATCCAACCCCTGTCCAGGAGGGTTTGCCCTGAGCTCAGCTCTGAGCTGAGACCCAGCACCCCCCAGCTCCCACCTCCTCTGTTTTCATGAGGTTTTCCTCCAAAAACCAAAGAATTTCAGGGATATTCACTACCACACACTGACCTGAAGCCCAGATTTCTGCATCCCACTCCCCTGCTCTGCTCCCCAGAGGTTTTCCTCCAAAAACCAAAGAATTTCAGGGATATTCACTACCACACACTGACCTGAAGCCCAGATTTCTGCATCCCACTCCCCTGCTCTGCTCCCCAGTTTTCCACAGCTCCTCGCAGCTTTTGAAGACAAGGAGCAGCTACAAAATGCATTTTTAGGTGCACAAAAACCTGGCCACTGCCTGTGTCCTGCCTCACCTCTTGTCCCTGTCCTTAAAAAGCCCCTGGAATGTCTCTAATCAGCCCCTCCTGTGGCTGCTGGATCCCTGGAGAGTTACAGATCTGGCATTCCAGCTTGCACAGATGTCATGAAAGGAGGGAGGGGGAAAGCTGTTCCTCAAGAGTCGCCTTTTGTGGGACAGAAATCCCAGTTTGTCCTGGTTTGTGGGGACAAACCTTCCTGAGGGTGCGGTGACACGTTTGGGCTGCAAGGACAGAAGAAAAAAAAGGAAAAAAAAGGGAAAAAAGGAAAAAAAGGGAAAAAAGAAAAATAAGAAAAAGAAAAAAAAGAAAAAAAGAAGAAAAAGAAAAAAGAAAAAAGAAAAAAGGGAAAAAAGGGGAAAAAGGGGGGAAAAAGGGAAAAAAAAGAAAAAAAAAGGGGGAAAAAACAGGAAAAAAAAAACCCTTCAAGCAATTTAAGGAAGATTTATTCCCTTTTTGTTCTGTGAAGATGCTGGATGGTGCCTGGCTGCATTTTGGGATGCAGTTCCCCCCTGCTATGGGGCTGTGGGAGCTGCTCTGCTCCCTGGGGATCATCCCAGGTCGTGTTGAGCAGCTCAGAGGTGACAAAGGGCACAGGGGTTACCAACACCCTGTCCCTAATTCCCCAAATCTGCCGTGCTCAGGCCATCCCTGAATTTCTGTGAGGCCACAGTGAGCCTGCAGAGCTGCCAAACCTCCTCCCAAACCTCCTCCCAAACCTGGCCAGGGCGCAGAGGCCCCAGGGGAAGAATTTTGGAGAGGTTCCAGGCCAAGGTGCAGCTGGAGAAAGCCGGGAGCATCCCCAGAGCTCCTTGGCAGTGCCAAAGGAGCCACCAGCGATGCCACACACACAGCCCCGCTCCGGGGCAGGGCACAGGGATGCTCACACGTGGCCTCAAGCTGCCATCTAGTGTTTTCCACGCTGATCCTGCTGCCAGAGCCAGGGAAAAAGCAGCCCGGAGCTGGGTTTGGCTGCAGGACCCCGGGAGCAGCAGGGCAGGAAGGGGCTGCTGGCTCCCAGCGCCAGGAAATTCAGATGTTAAGGTTATGGAATTGTCCAGATTGGGTTTTAGCTCTCCTGGGTGAGTGCCATGTTCTGAGGAAGCAGAGCATCCAGAGCTTAGGCGTGTTTATAAAAACCGGCAATTTAAAAACTGGCAAGATTAATTGAGTCCAAACAAAAAAAAAGGCCTGCAGTGATCACGGCAGGCCAGGCTGGGATGGTGTCACATAAACAGGGCAGGGGTGGCCACAGAGCTTCTTTGGGCTCAGATGGAGCTGCCAGAGACAGTAATAATGTNGTCCCTTTGCAGTGCCACATTGCTGGTGCTCAGGGACAAGCTCTGGCCACCTTCAGCCCCACCTGGGCTTCACCAGCCCGGCCTGAGGGAGCCCCAGCAGCTTTGGGCAGCCCTGACCCTCTCTGAGCTGCCATTCCTTAAATTCCCTTTATTCCGGGTTTGACACCGGGTGGGGAATCACCCCCGGTCCCTTTGCAGTGCCACACTGCCCGTGCTCAGCACCCACAGTGCTTTGTTTGTTTTGTAAACCAGGGCCCCTCCCGGCGCTGCTCCAGCCCTCCCTCCCTCCCTCCCGGCGCTGAAATCCAAGCCCTTCCCACCCAACAGAAGCTCCATTCATTCCCTGTTCCTTCCCTGTCAGCTCCATCCCTTCCAGGATCCCTCTCAGCAGGCTCTGAGGTCGGTGTGGGCAGGTGAGGCTGGCACAGATTTTTTGGGATGGGATGCTTTGCCTGTGCTCTCCACCCTGGGATGACGTGGGATGTCTCTGTGGGCTCAGGTGGGGACAGGAATGTCACAGCAGCCACCTCAGTGTCACCAAATAAACGTGCACCAGGGTATGGATGGGCTGGGAGAGCATCAATGATATGTGAAAATCAGATTATTTATTTATCATCTCCAGTTCACACTTCAGCCTCCCGTTCCCCTATAAGAATTCCCTGCAGGAGCAGCAGGTTTGGTGGGATTCTCCTCCTCCTCCTCCTCCTCCTGGCCCTCCCCACCCATCCCATCTCCCCCTCCAGGCCTCGTGGCTCTCTGGACCACCCTCTGAGGGCTCAGCATTCAAGGCTCTCCCAAATTCATCCCAGATGATGGGAGGGTCCAGCAGGGTCCAGCCTTGTGGGGCTGCTGGAGCAGCACCTCAGGATATTCCTTCAGTGGGCAGAAAACATTGAATTTGGGGGATATTTTTATTTGAAGCCTCTCCATTTTCTGGATTTTTTTGGGCTCATCCTGCTCCTCAGCAAGGTGCAAAACCACTAAAGCAGATTGCTCCAAGCCCCATCCATCCTGAGCTTGAACACCTCCAGGGATGGAGCAGCCACTGCTGGTGGATGCAACAGCATCAAACTCTCAGGGAGGTTTTGCAAAAATAAAAAAAAAAAAAAAGAAGGGACTGGCTTAAATTAAATCTCATCTCACTCTGACAAACTCAACTGCAGGAACCATGTGAGTTCAGCAAAAAAAAAATCTGCTCCCTGCACAACACAAACACAAACAACCCCCGGAGCAGATGGGAGCAGCTGTCTGGGAAAATTGGTACTAATTGTTGCTTTGCTGGAGAATTCACAGCTCTGAGCAGCTCCTGGGGCAGGGAGAGCTCCCAGCAACGAGGGGATGAGCTCTGGTTTGGGTTTTGGGAAGGAAAAGAGGCTGGGGGGGGTGATGAGACCCTAAAAGTGACAATGCTGAGGCACAAGGAGGACCTGCAGTGACCCAACGGTGCCATCACCACCCGGGAGCCTCTTGGGGGTGAGATTTGAGCAGTTTGATCCCAGTGACACTTGGAACCACAGCTCTTCTGGCAGATTTTGGACAAATTCAAACCTGCCCTGCCCTGCCTTGCCCCGGCTGGAGGATGGGGGCAGCCTCTTTGAATTCCATGGATCCCCAGGGAATGGTCACAGCACAAAGGCTGTCAGAATTCAGGGAGCTCTGGGGCAAGGGGTGGCATTTTTGGGGTGTCCCTCCCAACTCAGGATATTCCACGGTGCTCTGACTCTCTGATTTAGCCCAGAGGAGCGCTCAGCACAGGGTTTCATGTCCCAGCTAATCTTTCAACAGGATGAAAAGGCAATTCCAGAGTTTCTCTCTGTTTCAGAGCAATTATCGACCCCACCAGGCTGCAGCCTGAGCTCTGCTCCTCCTGCACCAACCCCTGGCATTTGCAGGGAGCCTCTCCCCAAACCTGCCCTTCCCAAACCTTCATTCAATCCTCAACACCCAAAAATCCCTGCCCAATTTGTGACATTATCCCCCATCCTAGCTTCGGCTTCCCCTGAAAGGAGATGAAATTTCCCAGCTTCTGTCACACTCCAGGCTGAGCCAGGAGCCCAGAGCTGAAAAACCTGGAGAGCTTCAGCCTCTCCAGCAGCATTTTCATGCTCAAGTGGAGTCACTGGAGCTCAGGAGAGGGAGATATCACAGCCTAATGCAAACAGCACTGCAAAGACCGAACATAATTAAGGCCCTAACGACAAATGTTGGACTTGGGTTTAAGCTGCCAAAAAAAACCCCCTCCTCCCTGACATCCCTGCAGAGGGATAAAACACTGAGCAAACCTGGGAGGGGGGGAAGAGAGGGAAGACAGAGCTTTTTATTTCCTAGACTGATTTATGCTCTCCAAACAGCAGCACACGCTGGTGCTGACAATTCCACGCTGAGCTCCTCCTGCTGCCTCCCCGCCAGAGCCGTACCTGCAGATGGGAAGGAGATTTGGTGTGCCTGGAAAAAAAAGAGGAGAGGGAATATTTCTAAGCTGACAGCTTGTTTTCTTTGGTCAATGCGTGGCAGGGTTTGAGTTCATTATTTCATGTCTAGGCTCGGTTCCCAGGCACCAAAGGCAGAGCTGGAGTCGGGGGGTGAGGCAGAAACCCAAAAATGCTTCTCCTGAATTTGCCGGAGCGAGCGAGATGTGCCTGGGGACATGGAAATGAGTTAATTGCTGTAATCTGAGTCCTGGAGAACATTTTAATTGGGTTGCAAAGGGGGAATTCCGTGCTTTAAAGCACTTTTGAAGCCAAAAACCTTGAGGTACCAGGCGCCCATGGGTGCTGGGCTGGGGCTGAGCCCCGAGGGAGAAGATTCAGGAGGGAGAGGATGAAGAGGAGGATGAAGAGCAGGTGGAGGAGGCACAGAAGGAGCAGCTGGGATGTGGCTGATGGACACCTGCAGCTCCCAGCCCTAGCAGGGAGCTCAGGCAGGCCTGGTGTGCAGTGCCCTCGCCCTCACCTCACCTGCCTCGTCTCCATTCATGATTTAGGATTAATTTTGGCTGCAGCCAGGGAGGCTGGAGCTGTAACCCGAGCTGGAAGAGCCCAGGGCAGGAGCCTATTTAATATCAGTTCATCGGTGTCGGGACCGTGGGCAACCTTGGGACAGGCTGCCGGTGGTCGTGGTGTCTCTTTGTCCCTAGGACCGAGCCCGTGGTCAGTCGAGGGGGGAGAGCAGTCTCTCCAAGAGACCCACGAGCCCAGAGATAGGGTTTTAGGGTTCTTGTTGGTTTCCCAGATCCACGACTGCTGGCGGAATAAGGAGAGACCCTTGGGGTGGCAGTAACAGGTGTTTACTTAGTTAGATCCATCTCCCAAGAGCCCAGAACAAAGGCTGTGCGGGAGTTTTCATACCAAGGTGGTAACAAATCAGGGACAAAGTGAGGGGAGGAGTAGGGGCAAAGCCAGGCCAGCTTGACCATTGAGCTGGAGAGGAAGGAGGGAACAGGGGTACATGACCAATTAATAACTATACTACAACGAACTTTCTAGAACAAAAGAGGAGTGGAACTTAGATTGATACATAGGGTAACTAATAACAAAACACCGTGTGGAAATATAGAACAGGCTCAAACCATAGTAACAGGATCAGGGGTGAGCTTCCTTGAGGATGGATTTGCCCACCAAGGGGAGGAGTTCAGAGTTGCAAGGGGCTTCTTCACAGAAAGAGCAACTCCAACAGGAGCCTGTGTCAGGAACAGCACTGAAGGAATAATGTTTTCTTCATGTGGTGATTCAGAAAGGAGAGGTTGGGTTTGGAGAGGGTTTGAGGGGTTGGGGATCTCCTGTTCAACACCCAACTGCTGGAATCTGCTGGGACTCGAAAAAGATCTTTTTGGTGCTGTCTGTACGACACAAAGGATGCTTGGACAGGAGAACTCTGTGCAAGGAGGGGCTGGAGAACATCTGAATTCTCATTTGCACTCCTGCCTCCCCCTGGGGGTCTGCAAAGAGCCAGCAAAGCCTCTCAGGATGCTGAGAATCAGCAAATCCTTTCAGGATGCTGAGAATCAGCAAATCCTTTCAGGATGCTGAGAATCAGCAAATCCTTTCAGGATGCTGAGAATCAGCAAATCCTTTCAGGATGCTGAGAACCATCAAAGCCTTTTGGGATTCTGAGAACCAGCAAATCCTTTCAGGGTGCTGAGAGCCATCAAAGCCTTTTGGAATTCTGAGAGNCACTCCTGCCTCCCCCTGGGGGTCTGCAAAGAGCCAGCAAAGCCTTTTGGGGTGCTGAAAACCAGCAAATCCTTTCAGGGTGCTGAGAGTCATCAAAGCCTCTCAGGATGCTGAGAACCATCAAAGCCTTTTAGGATTCTGAGAGCCAGCAAATCCTTTCAGGGTGCTGAGAGCCATCAAAGCCTTTTGGAATTCTGAGAGCCAGCAAAGCCTCTCAGGATGCTGAGAACCATCAAAGCCTCTCAGGATGCTGAGAATCAGCAAATCCTTTCAGGATGCTGAGAACCAGCAAATCCTTTCAGGGTGCTGAGAACCATCAAAGCCTCTCAGGATGCTGAGAACCAGCAAAGCCTCTCAGGATGCTGAGAACCATCAAAGCCTCTCAGGATGCTGAGAACCAGCAAAACCTCTCAGGATGCTGAGAGCAGCCTGGGCAGGGTGCTCGGGGTGCCTTGTCCAAAGGCCTGACCTGCATCTCCACAGACGTGTCAGGGGATGCTCTTTGCTGTCACTTTGCTGAAAAATCTTGTAGCGGGTTCAGCCCATCACCCCCGGGCAGTGTAAACAGCTTGGAAAGGTCAGGGCAGGGAAAACACAAATTCCCAGGGCAGCTGGGCTGGGAGAGGCTGCGTGGATGGAATGCAGAAACAGAGAGCTCACGGAGCTCTGTCACCTCAGCAGGACACGGCAGGGACAAGAGCCACGAGGTTGGAGCAGTTTGATCCCAGTGACATTGGAACCTCGTCTGTTCTGGCAGATATTGGGCAAATTCAAACCTTTCCCCTCCTGCCTTGCCCCAGCTGGAGGATGGGGAGAGCCTCTTTGAATTCCAGGATGGGTCAGGATCCCCAGGGAATGGTCACAGCACAAACACAGTCAGAATTCAGGGAGCTCTGGGGCACAGGGTGGCATTGTCGTGCTGCAGGGACAGGTCACGTCCTGGCTGAGCTGAGCTGAGCTGAGCTGAGCTGAGCTGAGCTGAGCTCTCCTCCTGCTCCTGAGGGCTCTGCAAGCTGAGCCTGAGCTTCCACCATGGCCAGACCCAGCTGCTGAGCTCGTCTTTCTCCTCTGTAGGAGTTCTTGTTCCTCAGGTCCCCATCCCAAGGATGCTCCTCTCATCCCTCCCTCCCTCTCTCCCAGAGTTTTTTGTGTTCCTTTGCTCAAACCCACCACTGTCACCGTGTCACATTTGCAGCCCCGATGCTTTTGCTTTCCAGGAACGTTTGTGTTTTGATGCTTTTGCCATTTTTGGTGCAGAAATCAGCTTTTGGCCAACCCTCCCTTGTGCTGGAGCTGGGCTGGCTCTGGCTCTCCCGTGCCAGGCTCCCCATGGATTCACATCCAAACCTCCCCAAACCATCCAGGAGCCTGTGCCAGGCAGCCAGGTGAGCTGGAAGTTGCCTGAAAATTGGAATTCTCATGGATGCCGAGCTGGGATCAACACCTCCTGTTCCTCCCATTCACCAACTTCCAAAAATTAACGGTCCCTGCTGAGTGTGAGCAGGAAGAGCCCAGCCTGGGATGTCTGAGCTGGGAGAAATCCATTCCCAGTGAGGATTTCGGGACTCGTGGCAGATGCAGACGGCAGCAGGACAGAGGAGGAGCTCGTTTGGAGGGATCCAGGAGGAATTTCCCCTCTCCCAAGGGATCAGCAAGGCCCAACCAAGCCCAGGAAAGCAATAAAGAACAAGTCCATCTGGACAACACCTTTCTTCTGTTTCAGAATGGGAATAAAATGCCAGAAAAGGAGCTTTTTCTCTA
>VZTZ01011078.1:1743-25515 GCA_013400955.1 Drymodes brunneopygia | reverse complement strand
GAGGTGGGGTGCTGCTGGCGGCAAACAGGCGCGGTGGGCCCTACTAGCGACGGCGACTCGGAGGTTGCCTCTCCTGGCGGAAGGGAACTGCTGCGCGGGTGGGGGAGGGGGGCGGCTCCTGCTGGCTGCTCCCAGGGTCTGCTCCCCGGAAGCAGGGCCGGGGCGGGGAGTGTCGCTGTCACCCCCTCCGCCTTCCACACGCCGGAATAGCCCTCGACGCGGGGTGTTAAAAGGTGAGAAGGGTTGGCCTGCGCCCTCAGTGTGTGTATGGGGGGCTGAGGGGAGGGGGGAAAAAGAATATTTGGTTTTCTTTTCTCTCCTCCCTCTCTTGCCCGGACTTTTTTTCTTACAGAGGTTAGGTGTGCAAGACTTCGTGCCGGGGTGGTGGAGAAAGCTAGAAGCAAGTTGGAAAGAAGTGTTTAGGATTGCAAGGCTCCACTTCAGTCAGTGCTCTTTTGCGTATTCCAGAGCCATGGATGTGAAATATACATAGTCTACATGAGGCATGTACATGCGATTTGCTTAGTGGGTTTCTTCATGATATTAGTTTTAATGCTGTGGCTATTCATGCATTATAAGATATAAACAAACATCATCTGTTAAGTATGTCATCTACCTAGATAAGCACATGGGAGAAGTTGTGTTGTGATAAATGCAAGTAGTTGGTGTTACTGTAGAGTTCCTTTTTGTAATTTTCTGGATTTCCTATTTGTAATTTTTTTTTAGGAGGTGGAGGGAAAGAGAAGAAGTGTGGCACTAGTCTTTTAGTCTTCATTCTGGGGAAATGAAAGAAGGCTAAAAAGTGAGTGAGTGAGTGAAGAGCTCTTGTGATAGTCTTGGAGAGCTGTTGAATTGAACAGCTGGAATTCACACTGGAGCTTAGTCCCATGTATTTTTGTTTGTCGCAGTTTTTGACTAAAAAAAACCCCAATGGGAGTGTTGTGCTCCTTTAAAATCCTTTACAAACAAGTGGATAGCATTAAGAAAAAGTTTTGCTTATTGGGTTTACCATCAAACTATTTCTGAAAATAGTGCTAGTGAATGCTGCAACCTGTGTGGGGCTCATGTTATCACAGTTCATGGTTATAAATGAATCAGACTCCATATGTAGCGAGAAGTTTATAATAACAGCTTATTAGGAGACTGCACATAACAGCAGGTTTGTCTTTTCTGAAGTGTTCCTCTTAGCCTGGAGAGCTGTACTTTCAGATTGATTTGTGACATTATTTCTGTGGAGACTGGACACTCTAGTGAGAGACTTAATAGTCTTTGCTCTGTTGTCCAAACTGGAAAAAACCCTCAAACCAACAAAACCCCCTCTTGCTAAGTGAAAGGCTTCCCTTAGTCTAAACAGCAACATTGTTCTTCTTTCCTATGCTTCACTGCAGTGTTGGAGCTTGCATTGTGCGAGTAGATTGACTGTGTGTTCTGAGGTATAGCTTTAAAACTAATGTTTACAAGCTAGTGAATTAGAGGAGAATGAGAATGTAAGTAGAGGTGGTTTGTGAAGTCCCTTCCCCCGTTTGCTTAGCACTATCATGATGAAAGATAGCATTAGTTACAAATGCCTTTAAAAAGAGAAAGGGGAGGGTCTCATTTAAGGTGGCTTAAATTTAACTCAAAGACAAGTCTAAGCACGTATTTAAGAGCATATTGGGATTTTAATAGAGGAACCTGGTAGTTGATTGTTGTTCTGCAGTTGTGTGGGTCAGACTCAGACTACACTGACAGTCGCCAAAAGGAATGAGTGTTTGAAGATCCAGTTTTCTTTATGGAAGAAGCTGGGTGTGTGTAATATAATCTTGGAGAAGAATTTGTCAACTTTCCTGAGGTTCTGCTTGATGATTAAAAAGAGCACCACAGTTAGAAAAATGACGTTAAAATCATTCGTCTCTTAACTGATCTCTTCTTTTATTCCACCCAGAAGCTAGATTCATGAATAAAATCAAATAATTACAGTGAATCTCCAAATGAAAGCCCCTTCTGGGTCCTCTGTTTTCCTGTTCCACTTGAACTTTCAGAAGTGTTGAGCACCAGTCGATATAATTGATTTTATTTGAGCTCCAAAAAAATCTCTGCTACTAAACACAACTTAAAAAAACTTGTTTCCACCTCTCTAATACCTTTCCCACAAAAGTACTGTGAGAACAGGCTTTGTAGTAGGTCCTGGATAATGACTGATCTCTGCTTGAGACTGAAATGAATTCCTATGGTTTTTTTTGTATAAAGAACAGTGCACAAAAGTTTTAATTATTATTAAAATTATTTTTTAGCTTTCAAATGTATGCAGTGCTGCCTTAATAATTGTGCATATAAATGCCCTGTAATTGAAAGCATCCATTTATGGGCCTGACTTGCTCAGTGAGCTGTAAATTCTGCTTTTCATATTGGATTTAATGACTTTTATCATAAAGCCATAAACTGATTGTGAAGTGTGCTGAGAGGCAAACAATACTTAAACTTACTTTGCCAAAATATTTCTAATTGTTGATTTGTTAAACTGAATTGCTGCAGGTCATGCGATGGGATTATTTTTTTTGTAATAGAATGGAGAGTACAGGCAGCTCTGTGTTCATTACTCTGGGCTAGAAGAAATTGGCTACTGCAGAAAACCTTCCTAAACATTCCTCTCCACTTTCAATAGAGAAACTGTTACAAACAGTAAGGCTTCGTTCCATATGACTTTATTATTATGATGGGTGACAGCCATAAGTGGTCAAGTAAGACCAAGAAGAGACTGTGAGAGAGCAGTTCCTGGGTGTCCTATCAGTTTAGTCTGGGACTCAAGCTAGATTTACACTGGAGCAATACGAGCTTATGCAAAGTGAACTCCGCCTAACAAGGGGGATTGTTTGAGAAATGTTAATGTTTGGCCTGTATTGAAAGTGATCTTGCGTTAACTAGTTGTTAAATGCAATTGCTTGGGGTTTGTTTAGGGAAGTGGAGAAGCTCCTAAACTATACAGATAAAAACTGAAACAGGTACCTAGGTACCTGATAATCAGTTCTGTGAATATTCCTGTCAAATTTAGCCCAGGAGTATTTATTTTCTAATATAATGAAGTTGACACTGTTACACATGAAAAATTTTGGTCAAAATTAATGAGGTAAGGGCTTAAACTGCTGTGATTTGGAGTGCTTCTTTGGTGCGTTTGTGGGGCTATTATGGCCTTTTAGTTTTAAGGAGCAATACTGTTAGGTTGTTCATAACACTAAGTGGAAGAAGTTTGCTGCTTTGCAGAGACAGGTGAATTGGCTGACTGCAGTCGAAATTTTCCTCATTTGCAATTCTAGGAGAGTTGCTAAAATACATTGGTCCTATTAGTCATTTCATCAAAGGTTAGTAGAATTAACATCTTTTTTATGTTTCCAGTTGCATGCAATTTTAGTATACCATGAATGAATGTGTTACGTAGAGTGCAATTCTCTAATAGCAATATAGCTTTTCATTCCTACATGTGGATGTCATTTGCAGTAGTCCTTAATAATTGAAAAAAAAAATCCAACTTCTGAAGCTTTCCTAATGTCACGATTGTGCTTATTTTAGTTCTATATATGAGAAATATGAATTTTCTCATTTGATTCATAACCAAACTTCATGAAGAGAGTGAGAGGGAAAAGTCTACTTTGAAAGTAGGTGGGTAATTCTGTTTTCAGTGAGGTATATAAAGGTACTACAGTTATGCAGAGTTTCAAGATGCATTGCAATAGTAGAGCACAGTATACTTAAAAATTGTGCATGTTGAGTCTCTGTAGGCATGTTTGAAATTCTCATTCTAAAGCTGACCCAGAGCAAGAATTTTCCTTGCTCCTGTCCCCCCAGATCACAAGCAGCCTGCCTCATTGGCTTGTGTCAAAGCTCAATTAGGACCTTGGCTTTTTACTCCTTGGAACTTTGGGCTGTGAGCTGGCCAGATGGAGCCCCTTGGGAGGGAGTTCTTTAGAGCCACTCCCCACTGCTGGGCTAATTGGCTGGAAAGCTGAACTGGGAGGTAGATTTCAGGGCATTGCGCAGTAGGGCTGCATTCCCCTTCCTCCAAAGCAAAAAAACCTAAAACACTAACACCCCAAAACCCATAAGAATACTTGAAGCTGTCCTACTAGGACTGAAATATGAGGAGATAAGATGAGCACCATCTCATTTTCTTGTGTGGTTGTTTTTCAGAAAAGTAAGTATGTGACAGTAGGTTTGAGCTTCTCCAGTATGACAAAACCAGGTGTCTAATATTCATTTGTAGAGAAAGAATTGGCCCTTATGGAATTGCAAAAGGCAGTTTTTGGAGGGACTGTGGCTGCAATAGAAGTGAAATGTCTCCTCTTGTCTGTTACACTGTTTAATTTAACTAGTGTGTTCTGTCTGAAAGGGAAAAGACTGGTTTTGATTTTAGTTTGAAGTTCATGCAAAATTCAGGTTTCCTGCAAGTTGAGATCATTAACATGGAGGAGAACTTTCTCAGATTCCACAGAGAATAAACTGTCTCCTTGAATGGAATAACACAGCCTGAAGGATTGAGAAGCAGACAATAAATTAGTTTCGTTTTTTCTTCTATTCAGTGCAAGATGAAATACTTGTTTTGTTTTTCTAAGTCTTAATGACTTTGACTTAATATAGGAGACGTGCAAGTACTGCATAAGCTATGCCTTTTAAAACTTCAGCTCCCACTATTGTTTAACCTAAGGTCTTGATTCTGCCTTAAATAGACTATGCTTCAACTAATGTCACTTTATTGCGAAACCAGTAATATCACAGGGGCAATTGTGAAGGGAAAGGGTGGATATACCCTTGTCTTCTGGAAGATCTGAAACACTGTGCAGTTGGTGAAACTGATAAAGAATCTTGTCCAAATTCCATGAGTAATGAAAGAAAATGCCTTAAAAAATCTCAAAAATGGGACTAAAATTGTGAGGAAATGAGCTTGTAGACTCTCTCAAATACCACTAATTATTTTCCTTGATCTTCTTCTTTCCTTAGGAGTTTAACTTCTGTCCTCCTTATTCCAGAACAGCTCTTGCAAATGAAATTCCTCTAAGACAGAATGTTTCTAGTATAACTAAGAGAGATCAGATTTCCTTATTTTCAAGTTTAAGATGAATAAGCAGACTGATATGAAATATGTTGCATAAGGTTTTAGAATAAATTAGTCAGAAAGCACTTGATACTTTTGATAGCACCAGTGTGTTTATAGTATGTTCCAGATGATACTCAGGAAAGGAAAATTTCTCTTGAAGATGTTAGTCTGATAGCCTGCTGTCTTTAAGGTTTAATTTGTATTTTATGCTTAGTTATTGCTGGGATAATGGGCTTAATATTTAATACTTGTTCCAGAGAACCACAGTAGAATGGAATAAATAGCAGACATGACTCAAGCTGTGACTTTAGAAGCTGCCAACTATGACACTGACCAACTATAGAAACATGCATCAAGAAGCAGAGATACTATGGGGGCAGAGATGAAATAAATATCATCAGTTAGGCAGTTTGTAGCTTTTCCAGTATTAATCTGTTGGGAATAACGGCACGTGTTCCTTGTGTTCCATCAATCTAAAGAAACTCTTTTACCTCTCTGGGCAACAGTGAGTACACCTTGAGTATTCAAAGCTGCAGTTTTAAGGCACAATCCAGAGAATGTGGAAAGGGATAAAATAGTGGAAGTTTTTTGCTATGTATTGCACTGCTGCCTTGATACTAATAGTTCACCTATAGTTGAGCTCAGAAAGGGATCTTAAAAATCTCTCTGCAGTTACTCAGAGTTCCTGTATATTGGTGTGTTGTAGTCGAAATTGAAAATAGTACATGGGAATTAAAAATCAGATTTGGGCTGTGGTGTTTGGCCTCAGTAGAAGAGTGAGCAAAGAGGCAGTGAAAAGAATAAGTGATTGTGAAGCACGCTTAAAATCCTTAAAAGCAAAGCCTGTAAATGAGTACTCATTTTTTTTGAGATGGTTGGTTGTAGACTACAAGGAAATCACAAAAACCATATTGCAAGGAAGAGGGGATATTACATATTTAGCATGTATTTAATTTGCAGCCAATTTAGCAACATGGAAATGTTTCTTGCATTGTTGGCAAAGATTGCTTTCTGGGTGTGTTTGGGGAAAAAGCATTTAATATTTTTTTGTGAATGAAGAAAATGTACAAGGCAAAAGAACTAGAGGAATGCTTTTAGCAAGAGGCTAGTATCAAGTGCCAGTGTGTAAGAGGATGATTCTTTAGGAACAAAGATCAAAACCTATATTATTGTATCAATTTGAAGGCAAAAGTTACAGTTGATTAATTGAAATGGGATTTGCTGGTCAAAACTGAGCTGCAACAGTGACTCCTAAACCTATTACCATAAACATGGTGTCTGAGAATGGGTAGATATTTAGAACCCAACACAGGTGTAGTGCTCCTCATTTTTATTTGAGCTCCTGCCAGATATTCAGCATCAGATATGCACTCTGCCTTCTATGTCCAATTCCTCATGAGGTGTATATTTCTGTCTTTGTACTTTTTATTTAAATTATAATGTTGAGAGCTTTAGGATAATATGACCAAAAAGATAAGTGAGAAGATAACCATAGACTGATACAATTTTTCTGTGGTCTTTAGGTCAGTCCTTAGGCAATGTCTTTGAGTATTTGAAATTTAATTGAGGTAGTAAAGCTTTCAGGCTTGGCATCTCTCTCTCCAGAGGAGCATCCCAAACTGTATGAACTGTGTTCAGATACTTTCTTTGTGACAAAAGGCTGATGATAGCCCTCCATTTGAGGGAGGAATGTGATTCAAGTGTACAGAATCATGAAGCTTGCAGGCAAGATGAATACAAACAGTTCTTCAGCAAAGCTTGCGTTGGTAGTGTTGTCCACAAAAATCAGATTCATTACATGGCGTGCAACAAGCCAATAATTACACACTTGAGGGAGACACTGATTATTTATTTCAGAGTTGCACAAGCCTGGGTGCTCAGTGGTATTCCACAAATCAAGCACACCAACTATTAAAACTTTTTACTATTTATACATTTTAGCAAACAAAGGAATTAGTATTCTATCTTCTATTGGTTAATGATTCCCTTGCTTCTAATGCTAATTAATCTACATGCTCAGTCCTTCTTTTGAGTCGGTGGGTTTCTTGGGTCAGTGGTTTGTGAGTTGGTGGTTGTGATCTCCTCCTGCCGGAATTACCTTTTACCCAGTCGGAGCTGATTCAGCACAGTCGCTGAATTGGCTTTATTAGTTTCTCCCTTATCTTGAGAGGTCTGCCAAATGTCCTTGTGGCCCGTAAATTCTGCATTCTTTGTGTCCACTATCAGTGATACATCCTTCTTCCCAAGCTTTGTTAGCCTCCCCCTAGGTCTGAGATCAGTGAAACATGTCAAGCTCTAAACCTTAAGGCAATTCTACCAAGTAGTTTGTCTTTCTAACACATCACTTAGAGCTTGTTAGCTGCTCCCTGTTTCATGGATTAAATCTCCCTTCTTGTTGATTAGGCTTGAAAGTATATAAATATCAAAGAACATCCCTTCTTAAGAAAATTTTACATATTCCACATTTTGCAACAGTAGAACAAGAGGCACTTTTTGAAACTATGATGATAAAGAAAATAGTTTAAAGTAGTTCTTTAAACAGTGAGCAGTTAAATTCTGGTGCAGTTTGCCACGAGGTTGTGGAGGCAGGTTCAAAAAGTGGTTAGATGAATTTTTGGGCAGGAGGTCCATAAATGGCTCCTAAAGGGAATGGGTAGGCATGTAGCCTTTAATTTACTGCTGTAACAGTTTAAGATGCTGAAGAATTATGAGAACAGGCTCAGAAAAGAGCCAGGTTCTTGTGCTTTCTTTGAGTAGCATGTCCTTTTGCCACCTTTAAGGATGGAGCACTAGGCTGGATGTATTATTCCTGGCAGAGTAGGGTATTTCTTATTAATTTCTTTGTTGTTACTTTTTTCTTGCATAATTTGCATTTATCTAACTTGCTCATAATTCAGCCTAACCATGCCTTGCACTTTGCACTGTCTCTTCTAGGCTTGGAGCAGAGTGCCGCTCTCCTGTCATCACAATTGGCTGAAGTATTAAGATGAATGAAGTACTGTCCTACTTGTGTCATATTTTCTCTGCTTACCCTGTGAGAGATTCAGGGCCACTACTGGAATAACTTAGTGAAATTCTTATTGATACTCCTGGCAAATCCCTGACATGGCAAAACAATAGTTAGAAGGAAGAAGCTAGTTTAAACCTCCCAGACTTAGTTTGCAGCTATGGTGTATGTTCTGGTTTTTTTTTGTTGTGTCTCTTTTTTTCTTTTTTTAATAGATGCTAAGCTGTAATAGTCATTGTAATAAAGGGCTATTTAAGTGCATCCCTTTGTGGTTTATATTTTTTTTAAAGCTACTTTTCACTGGGGTAGCAGATCAAATGCTGACAGCTTCTAGAGACGCTGGATGAGCACACTTCTATAAGGGAACTGGTTAAAACTAAGTATAGTATCTGGAAATTTCCACTTAGTTAGGTCTGAGCTTAGAGTCTTTTGGAAGTGGGAAAAGAATGGGGGTTTTTTGTTTCTTTCTTTTTCTCTCTGAGTATGTCAAAATAGCGTGAGAGTTCAAATATACAGAAAAACTGAAATGTATGGGGCTTCTAAATTCTTTCCTGCTGCAAGACTTAAATTATTTAAATGTGCATTTGAGGCAGAAAGGCAAATCTTGGTTAAAAAAAAAGAACACCAGGGCATACAGAAAATGATACATAGACTAGTCTTAAAGGAGAGAATACTGCAAAATTGGGCACATGATCACAAGGAGTATTGTAAAGCTGAAAAATTGGGTAAAAGCATTGAGAATGCTTAGAGGGTCTGGAAGAGTAGGCAATTTACCTTGGTGGTAAATGAGACCGTACTGAAGTGTGTGTTTTATAAGACTGACAATCAAAGGAGTATTCTGGGGCAATGAAAGGTGTCAAATTTGGAGCTAAACAGAAAATACATATATCTCAGTGAACTCCATAGATGGGGAGAAGAATTGGTGTGTGGATAAGCAGTGATAGTGGTACTTGGTTGCTCATGCCTTTCAATACTGAATTTAATGTTCAAGTATTATATCATCAATTGCTAGTATTTAAAATGGGATCCTTAAAGCAAAAGAGATTATCTTCTTTGATTTGGTCTTCTTCAATTTCTTGCATATGCCTCTGAAGGATCTAATGTTGGCCTTGCTCAAATATTGAAGTCTTTTTATAACACTCAGAGTGATTGCTATTCCCTGTTTCAGAAACCTAGTGCAAGAGTTTGTTAAAACAGTAGAGGCCATGCAAGCCTCCTGTTTCATCTCTGGAGTTACTCTCAGTGTACTGCATTAAGGGTCTAACATGTTTCACTTCCAGGCTTGTGAACAGTTCAGAATATGCAAAAAAGGGAGTGTAAGACTGCCTATTTGGCTTTGCCACCAAAATAAATGATCTAAGTTAAAAGTACATGCCCAGATTTTCATTTCCAACAAAGCAGTCAAGGCTACTATTGCTGCTGAAGGCTGGGGCTGGAGTCCTCCAAACATACTCCTGTAACTCCCCTGACATCAGCTGGAGTACTTCCAGTACTCTGTGTGAGCTGCTGCAACTTGTTAGCCTGAAAGAAAACTAACTCAGCAAAAAAGAAAACAAAAACCACCCCTAAATGGATCTGTTTTTACTTGGTTATCTAGCTGAGTTTTTGTGGAAAGGTATTAGGACAGATGGAGAGGTGATGGTGGTGCCACAGGGAAGAAAAGGAAGGCTGTGCTTCCTGTGGCAGGAAGCTGTTGGGTTGGCTTGCCTCCCTATGAAACTGTACCCTGAGTATCCTAGTCAGTGTTTAATTTGAAAATTTCTATGAATCTCTTATTTAGGATAGATTATTTTTAATGGCTTGCATGAAGTTCCCAGTGTTAATCTTGAGTCGCTGTTAATTGGAACCTCTGTCTCCCAGATCTGAGAAAACTACATTTCTTGCTTCACCTGTGTTGAGAAGATTAATTATCTGTAAGCCATTGAACTCTAGATTGAAAGATGGGAATAAGCTCATTGCAAGATTTATAAGTGAATTTCAAATTGGTGTCCCCAGTGGAACAAAAATTGGTAGTTATTTAAAACATGACAAACAAGGAGAAAAGGCTTGTGAAACGGCTGACTGTTGAAAGACTTCTGTCAAGCTGTCATGACTAAATGACATTTCAAACACAATTTTGCTTGCTAAATTAATTTGGAGATGGGCAGAATGTGCATATCACTTGTGGAAAATTTTAATAAATTAATAGACCCAGCTAGCCTAGGTGCAAAGCTAGACTAAAGTGAACTTGTTTTTGGTTTTTTTTTTTTCTGGAGCTGATTTAGCCAGGAAAGACTTGAAGAAAAATTAAATGTCCAATCCAACAGTAACCTTAGTCTGTGCTAACTGTTGAAGAGTCTGCAGCGAACTTGCATTTGAATTTTATTGGTGAAGTAGCTAACCTTTATGCAGACTTATCTGACTTATTTTAGGATGCAGGGTCCTATGGCATTTGGTAATAAAAAGTCCGAAGCAAGGTATTTGTTTCATGTGAAACCTCAGTGCTAATGTGTCTGTTTTGGTTTGTGTTTTTAGGGATCAGACAGGAATCTCTAATTTATTGCTTGCTGAGTGTTCTGTCTGGTGAAAGTCATGTCATCCATATTGCCATTCACTCCACCAGTTGTGAAGAGACTTCTGGGGTGGAAAAAATCCGCTGGTGGCACTGCAGGGGCTGGTGGTGGTGAGCAGAATGGTCAGGAGGAAAAGTGGTGTGAAAAAGCAGTGAAAAGCTTGGTCAAGAAGCTAAAGAAAACAGGACAGCTGGATGAACTTGAGAAGGCAATTACCACTCAGAACTGCAGTACAAAATGTGTGACAATTCCAAGGTAAGTGCTGTTGTGTTTGAAATTGTTGCAACCACTTAGGAAATAAATAAATGGATGTTTAGGCTATCTGAACAAATGACTAAAAAATCAGTTGCATGCTTTGATTTTTTACAAATTCTTTAAAACCTATTTTGGTTTTATATAGTGCTTGCTTATAACTGATTCACATGCTTTGTAAAGGTACAATTTCTAATATCTTTGTTTCAATTTTCATTGCTACTTAGATTCAAATTCTGTGTATTCTGGTGGTGCCTAGCACAGTTCTTAGTTTGTAGCATTGCCTTATGGTTTTATTTAATAACTCTGTCTATAATCAGAGGGGCATACTTGAACTTTCATTTTAAAAATAAGACTCGTTTTTCCTTGGTCAACACTTCAGTCATCTTTTTTTTTTTTGTTGTGTCTGGTAGTTTCAGTTAAATTGTACAAGCTGTATCCATTCTCCCTTTTGAAGTTTTGTCTTTGGAGGCACAGTCTGAAGACCATTTTAATTATTTGTTATTGGTTAATGTAAATGCTTTTTTATTTAATAACTTGGAGTATTTCTAGAACTGCTCTTCCACTCCTGATATGTACATTTAGGTAAATAACTTCAATTCTACCCCTTTGTCTTTCTCAACTTAATTCATAGCAACTGCTGTGTGAGGGGCAAGGGTTATGTTTGTAAGTATAATGCAGTCTTTTCCATTCATGTTGTACAGAAACATTGCTAAAGTGCCTGTGCAAGCTCAGTATGTGCAACACAAGTATCAAATCACAGGTGTGTTTTTCTATGAAAAAGAGGATCTGGTGACACAGGAGTATTTTGGGCATTTAGTGCCTTGACACTTAAAATAATTTCTAGGGGAGAGAAACTGCATCTGGTTTATGACCCTAATTTCTGTATTAGCACATTCATCCCAACTACTTTTAAACTTTGTATTAATCCTAGCACAAACTAGGTTTGACTGGTGTCACTAATGAGTTCCATATGTCAAATCTGTTATAGCTCTTATAATGGTTCTAGTGTTCTCTTTTATATTTGACACAGCTGTTTGGGAAAATCATGAATATGCTCTGAATAAATGACTACTTTAATTGTGTTTTCTCTTTTCCATCCACCTTTTGTTTCTAATGCTGCCCTCTGCTTGTATTTTCTTCCCTAGAGCAGTTCCAAAATTCTCTGGGTTTCCCTTCTGCTTTCTTCCTTTTGCTGGCTGGAAAACAATCGGAAATAAAATATTAGCTCTTTCTTGTCTTGGTGTATATCAGTAGACTAAGATTGGAACCTGTAGGGGTATGTATTTCTTGACTTGACATAAGATGACTATGTATTTAGCAAGTCTACCATGATAAAGACAAAATGCTTTAATTACGAGGTGTTTCATATGACAGAAGTTAAATATCCCATATAGAGATTCACTTGATATAGAATGTGTATCTGTCTTCTAGAGCTCTCCTGCAGGGTTACTGGGGCAGTAAATATTGGTATTTCAGAAGAACAGTTGTCTAATTTTTCTAGAGGATACAAACAGTATGCTAATGTATCGTTTTCCTAGTCTACATTGGGTATGTCCTTCTGCTTGCATGACCTTTTGTGTGACATACTAAATAATTCTTTAAAACGGAATACAAAGCTCTATGATACTCTGTATGGCCTCCATGTTGTGACCAGCAGTTCTTGCTGGGCTGTGATGTACTGTTCTCCTCTATCCTCCAGTAAGCTGTAAAAAGTACTGGACCTGTTTTACTTAACTACCTTAGGAGTAAGCTAGTAGCTAGAGAGCTCTTGAAGTGATGTTGGCAATTGTACAAGGTTTAATTTTAAACTAAGAAATGGCTTTGATATTAAGGGGTGAGATTATATCAGGGTTGCCAGAATTCTTGAGTTTCATAGTTAGGTTTTGGACTGTTGATATTATTTCACTTTGATAGCAGGAGTCTGGGTTCCCAGGAAATAACAAATGTCAACTCAGTACTATAATGACTTCTGGAGATTCTTGTTCTTGGATTTAGTAAGTTAACAACACTGCTGATTGAGACCTATTTAATCAGTGTCTTAAAGATCTGCAGGTCAGCCGGGATAAATAATAAAATGCTGAATTTGGAACTTTTTTCCTTCCTAGTCAACAGAAAGTTTGAGGTGCCAAGATGCTGAGATGTAATTCTGATGTGGCAGTTGGGCTAGCTTTCCAAACCTTGTTTTGCTTGGGGAGGGTTTTTGTGTTTGGTTTTGTGGGTTTTTTAAACTTCCTTTAGATTTACTTATTTATACTCAGTGTAGATATTGACAAAGGTTGTGGGATGTTTCTGTTTGCCACTGTTGCATTATTTCCTCAACAGAAGTCTCATTTGTGGTTTCACAAATTTCTGTTCCCCTTGGAGATTTCCAGAGAGTTTGATACAGTACTTAACTCTAGTATACTTTTTCATCATTGAAACCTAAAGCAACTAAACACCTACAAGCTTTTCTCAAGACTGAGAGCAGCTTGGACAAAGGTTGTATTAAATTGCCTCTTCAGAAATCTGCATATTGTATATTACTGTATGCCATTGATAATCCTGTTGAATTAGGATTGCTCTGTTCCTATGCTGTTTGTCAAGATGACTACATACTAAGTGAGGCTGTTACTGTGTGTGCTATGCAAAAGCTGCTCATGTGGTAATTAACAGAACTTATTATGCAGACTAATAGAGGTTCTGAGAAAGCAGAAGCAAACAGATGGAGTGGGTGTTGGCATTGCACAGCAGGGATGCTTAGCTCTTCATAAGTGGGTCAGTAATCTAGAACAGAGGGTAAATAAGTACAGAGGTCCTTTTGACACTAGCCCTCTAAGTAATTTGTAGTTATCTTGCTGAATCCTCCCAGCAAGCCAGTGGGATTTTAGTCACATAATCCCTGAGTATCTTGAAACTAAATGTTGGCATGTAAGTTCACCATTTATATGAGTCTTCTAATGGAGCAGTTTCTTCCTTATTATTATGAATTGTTCTGTTGAAATAGAATCACAGAATCGTAGAATGGTTTGAGTTGGAAGAGGCCTTAAAGATCATCTAGTTTGAACCTTCCTGCCATGGGCAGGGATACCTTCCACTAACTAAACAAGGTTGCTCAAAGCCCTGTCCATAAATACTTTGTAATTAGTGGTAGCTAAAATCCAAGCCTTTAACAAACCAAACCATGCCACATAGTGAATAGTCAAACGGCATATTCATAGTCTTTGTTATTTGAAAAGCTCTTTCAATGGTGACAGTACAGAGTATTGGAATCCAGAGCAGGGAAACAACTAGCTTCATCATCTCATTATTTTTGGTGTGATCAGCTGTGTGGTTTTTCTGTCATTAAAAGAGTATAGATATGCTTCATGCCTTCTTCTTTTAAATAAGACTTGCCAAATGCAGTTGCTTTTGTAAAATGCCTGATAAAGTACAACTAATACGAGTTTAGATGGGACAGGTTTGGGATAATGTTGGCCTGGAATGTTGTAGCTCCTATGTTTTTAAAACTGAAAAAAAACTAGTCGAAGGGAAGCATTGAGTTTAGACTCCTTCATGATGTCCTGTGTTCCTCTAGAGCATACATGTCTGAAACCTAGTACAGAACTGACTGTGTCCTTCCTGAGCTGTAACTGGGTACATCCAGATCACAGGTTGAGTTCTGCATCCATGCAAACATTTGTATAATGTGATGACTGTATTAGGGATTTATTTTATATGAAGTATTACTACTAAAACTGCAGAATCTGATGAAAGTTTATCAAACATGTGAAAGCAAGACCATTTTACATGGTCAAAATTCTCTAAAGAAATTATTAATTTCTCTAGTATACTAATGTTATTCTTTTGCTTGCTTGTCCTGCAGCCCTTTTTTTCATTCCCTGCAGTGAGTTGGCACTAAGGATAAGATAAGCAGCTTAGGCATAGCTTAGGGTACATGTTAAAATTGTTTTCTGAAGGCTCACTCTATTAGTTAATATGAGCCTCCATATATGTGTCTACAAAGGAGTTAACAGCAGAAGTAAACTAGGCAAAGATGGGATAACTGGCTTGGAACTGCTGTTTCAGAACAAAAAAAATCTTTTAAAATTATGACATTTTGAGGCCTTTTCTTCTCATAACTGAATAAAAAATAATTTCTAATTTTGGTGTAAAGGGCACAGTTTTTCTTGAATATTACCTGTGCTACTGATGCCTTTTCCTGGTGTTAGGAAATAAAAGCTCAGACACGGTTAGAAGGTTGGGGGTCGTTTACCTTGGTATTTTAATAGGATCCCATTTGATGGCTTCTGCCGTCCAGGTGGAACGCGTCACAAAAGCCCCATCCCCCCAGTCGAGTATACAATTGAAGACCTTACACATTAGCATCTCTAACAAGAGGGCCCAATAAGGGGCTAGGGTGGGCTAACTTCTAGTTTACAGAATCTATCCTGCTAGGGGACCTTGAATGCTTACGACAATAGAATGTTTGGTTTCTTATATCTACGTAGTTTCTAGGGTGTTTAGTCTCCTGGCCTACTGGACACCAAGAAACCAGGCTAAAGTATCATACCTAAAGCATCACAAGTATGCATGCTAATACTTGTGAATATAGTGAACTGTGTAAGAGGTATTTAAGAGAAAAGGCAAAAAATCCTTCAGGTATCATTTCCCCCCTTTTAGAGACTAACAAGACTCTAATTTGTCTAGTCTCTACTCTACCTTACTCTATTCTACATTACCAACAGTATCGGTTTACACAACCGGCCGACACGCAGGATACTATACAGATGATAACTACAATTACAACTACTATAAATGCTTCTTTTATCCAGGCCCAGTTTGGTAACCATGAAGTTAGGGTGTCAAAGATATGGTCAAATTTTAAGGTGTCATTTTTGGAAGCTATTTCATGCAAAATTTGAGTTCCCCTCCAGATTTCATTCACATCTTTTTTAACCCTCCCACTTTGGTCCACATAAGAACAACAGGTGGTATTGACAATAGCACATACACCTCCCTGTGTGGCTAGTATGAAATTGAGAGCTATCCTGTGCTGCATAACTGCAAGGGACACACTGTCAACTTCCTCCTGCAAGGCTGAAATTGCATCTGCAGCATGCCTCTCAATACGTTCAACAACACCTGAGATGTTTACAATCGCTCTCTCCAATTCTATCACTCCATAAGAGGGAACGAGAGCTCTGACTATACTATGGAAAAGTGTGGGACGCTCTATGAGGGGGTTAAGAGATCTTCTCATTCTCCTGTTTGGTCCTTCGAGATGATCAAGTATTGTTATATTTGGGACTACACTTTGTTGCGACGATGTTTCTTCTCATAACTGAATAAAAAATAATTTCTAATTTTGGTGTAAAGGGCACAGTTTTTCTTGAATGTTACCTGTGCTACTTGTTAGCATGTTTTCTTTAATTCCTTGGGAGTATTTGTCAGGAAAGTGATCACATAGCTGCATGCAATAACCTAGTTTTAGGGATGCTTTTGATCACCAGTAGGACAGAGGTGTCAAGCTAATGTGGCTTTTAGAATAGTTTGTTTTCAAGCTTTAACATCTTTCCCCAAAATAGGTTGCTTCAGAGTATAGCAATACAGGTTAAAGCCATAGGAAATGGGTGATTTCAACAACTACACTGGGGGGAAGGGAAAGTTCCTCTGGAGACTGTTTTAGGAGAGTTCCCAACATCTGCTGCTAAGCTATGAGTGTGTTAGGTGAGGGGACAACAGCAGGCAGTTGGATTGACACAGTAGATCCTAAAATAACATTGCTATCCAGACAGAGGTGAAGTCTATTTTCCCAGAAGCAGAACTTGGCACTGTCTACTAGTTTGTAGTAGAGCTGGGATAATTCACTATTCAAGTTGGGGATGGACATTGATTCTTAATCATAGCTCACAAGTTGAGAGTTGCTATGTATGAAGAACGTTCTCATGGCATATGCCATATCTCAGTCTGGATGCATTCACTTAGCTGTAAATTGATTCTATGAATTTTTGTAGACTATAGTTGAACATCTTACGCTTTCTAAAATAAGTACAATTCTTTAAACAGTGTATCAGAATATGCTATTTTATTGCTGAGGTTACAGGAAGAATGTGCTTGTAAATTGTTTGTTTATAAACTGACTCCCTTTTCTTATGACAGGATTATTGAGGATGAAGCAGAGCTCCCTGTGATTTTTCTCTTGTTGGAATTTCAATTAAAATAATGCTTTAGAAGAAAGCCAGAGATATCTTTCTTGGTAATATGGCAAGAAATAGCTGATATTTTGGGGAGTGTTGGCCAAAATTAGCTTCAAAATCCCCTCATCCTCCTTATGATAGCTGGTGCTGTGAAGGCTTTGGCTGTGTTAACTGGAAAGGTATAGCAGGAGGATCAAATTGCCCTTCCTTTTCTCAGTTCTTTAATTATGGTGGGAGTTGAACCTTGTCTCTACATTCTCTGTAAAAGACTAAAGAAAGTTCTTGGTGCTAAGTGTGTTGCACCAGGCTCTGGTCTCCACAGGGTAGTAAGGACAGAGCGATGGTGTGCTTTACAGTAGCTTCCTGTTGTGTGTGACATTTCTTCATCTTGGAGTTGGCCCCATGTGTATGTACTCCTCTGGCAGCTTACTGTGTAACTTCCTGACTTCCTCTTTGTAAATAGTGTTGTGCAGCCTGAATTTCCAGCCTAGGAAACAGCCAGGCAGCTGCTTGTCTGGTGAATAGTCCACCTGCATTGCCTGAACATAAAATGTAAGGTTATCCTGTGAGAGAAGCAGTCTGTTGTTTCTGAAAGTGGTGAGTGTGAAGCAGTTGACTTTAGGAGTGTTTTTCTGACATTTTGTAGCGTCTTTTAATCTGTGTTGAGCGTTTCTTTCAATAATTTTACAATTACTGCTTTTAACTGGTCCATGTTCTGTAGTGCTGTATTGTGCAGTCTGGATTAGTGTGTAGAGAGAACAAGAGTGCTCTGAGAGATTCTACTAATTTCCTTGGAGCCTTTTGCAGAGCTGGAGTGGCAGAAGCTGGCACCTGGTTTTCCAAGACAATCTTGCATCCAAAGATAAATGGTTCCAGCTCTTCTTAGTTTCTAAATTTTCAGGATGATATGGTTATAAAGACAAGGATTCTGGCCCTAGTTATATATGTGTAAAATGATGTGTTCGAGCTCTAGGTTGCAGAACACTTTTAGATGCTGTATGGGCATACAACGGGAAATAAAAATTCATGTCAGATTTGACTTCAAGTCTCTATGAAACTTAATTTCTAAGCTAGATGTTGGCAATCAATAAGTGCTGTGATATTTCTTGCATCTGTTTGCAAACTACTCTTCTGCATTTCTTTTAACTAAAAAACTATCTTAAAAATCAATTTAGTTAATGCTTTATTACCAAATTAAACTTAAAAATGAGAACTGGTGGTCACTCACAAATTTCTCAGTTTCTTTTAAGCTGGTGAAAAAAAAAATAAGTCAGTTCAGACAAACTAACCACAGGGAAATATCAGCTTTTCTAGCATTAGTATTTCCGATTTGTTACTTTCTTTGAAATGCTTATTCAGGGAAGGAGTTGGATAACTGTATGATGTCTGTGGTGCTTGTCTTCAGAAACTGACTTGAAATAAATACCTTTTTGAAGCCTTTTATGAAAACAGTAATTTCTTAGTAAAAAGCAACTTTTAGTAAAATTTTTTGTGAACTGGTCAACAGTCTTGAGGTCCTTGTTCATTGAGAGGAGCCATCATGGATGGGGGTGTAACAGAGTGCAGTGAATGGTCAAAGCAGAATAAGCTAAGAAGTTAAATATTGTTGTTCCCTTAAGCCTTTCTACATAACTTCCACATTATAGCCTAAAGTTAAATTGTTTGCTTTCTCCTATTTGTTTCATAGTGTCAGTGTATTTCATATGTAGTGTAGGATGCAGGATTTCTAATAGCATATTTTTCTTCTACCAACACTTCCTCCTTGAATGGCTGATTAGCAGCAGGACCCTTCTGATAAATTCTATCTCCCTCTCTCTGGGGAGACATTATAGCAACTTTCCATTACCTAAAGGGTCTACAAGAGAGCTGGAGAGGGACTTTGGACAAGGGCATGGAGTGATAGGAGAAGGGGGAATGGCTTCAAAGTGACAGAGGGCAGGGTTAAATTAGATATTGGGAAGAAATTCTTGACTGTGTGGGTGGAGAGGCACTGGCGCAGGTTGCCCAGAGTTGTGGCTGCACCCTCCCTGGAAGTGTTCAAGGCCAGGTTGAATGGGGCTTTGAGCAACCTGGTCTAGTGGAAGGTGTCCCTGCCAATGGTGGGGGGGTTTGGACTAGATGGTCTTAAGCTCCTTTTCAACTCAAATAATTTTGATATCTGTATACAGAAGAACATATGTGCATCAGTAGGGCACTGCCCAGACACTGTGTATTACAGCCGTTAGGGCCTTGCAAATCAGTCATTATTTAGAAGATGAATTTGAAGATTTACATTTTCTAGCCTTTTAACAGTCTTGATTGAAGTTAAGAATAGTGATTGTGTTCAAGTGTAATTGAGTTTTAATTATAAACACTAAAATATAGCGGATAACTTGGTTTGTTGCACAACTGGTGATGAAGACTGAATTGCTATAACTAAGGTTAAGCTTTAGTGTAGACATAGTTCAGGTTTACAGCATCTTATAATGATGTCATCCTGGAAAAGGAAGTCTTAGAGTATTGAAGATACTTAGGGCTACCAGTTTTAAGCTTGTGCAATTTAAGAAGCCATGTGACTTACCCACATAATTTGTTAGAGTTGGTATGCCAAGCAGAAAGTATCGGCATGTCTTTTGAGGTAGGTCAACAGGTAAAAATATAAATGTGCAAGATACTTAGCCAGTAGCAAAATGCTGTATAGTTCAAAGGAGCTTGTCTCTCAAGTCAGGAGGAAAAAAACATTGAATTATGGGGACTATATTGTATACTAACTGGAGCAAAGGATAAAGGCTCAGGGGATGTGGATTCTGGCCTTGACTCTGCTTTTATCAGGTAACCTTACAAGTTTTTATTTGCTGTCATTTTTCAGTCTGTAAATTGAGATGATTTTTTTTAAGGTGTAGGATAATGCAATTTCTTCGCCTCAGTGGTATAAACTGTATTATTTGTTTAGGGAGTAAGTTTAAGATATTGTTCCCATTGGAGTATCAGTGATGTGGAAAGCAAGTTTATGGGTGAAAAAATGTTGGAATTTGTGCAGATTCAAGTTACTGTTGTTCCTCATTAGGATTATCTTAATGGTCAGCAGGAAGAATCAAAATCAAAAATAAGTGTTAAAGCTTGCTTGATTTTTATGTGTCATTTATTGTTTGTCAGGTTAACAACTGATGCTAGGACTGTTGCATTTTAAGCAAATGAAGAAGAGCTACTTGTGATTACTTTAGTGATTTACCTGCTCAGTGAATCCTGGTATAAAACTCTAACTAGTTAGAATAATATCTGTATCTGGCACTTCATGCTGCCATTAAGAAGACATATTAGTCACTCAAGAAAAATGTTGAGTGTGCTTTATTGTCAATACTGAGCTCCAAATTATCTCATAAATAGTACTTATTTTCCCTCCAGTAATGGAATCAAGGCTTTAGTTGGCTTCAGTCAATTCTAAACTATTCCCTGGTTTACTGTGGTAATTTGCCTTTATATCAGGCCAGCTATTCAATGTGACAAAGATTCCTCTCATTATATTTTTCTTCTGTAGAAGTTAGCCAATTCAGTTTTCTTGGTACTGTAACAAAACACCTGAGTGCTGTTTTTACTGGTGTGAATGTTTTATGACAACCAGAGCAATTTTACAGAAAAAAACTCTTCCTGGTTGTGTTGCTCAGGCAGTTACCTTACAAAGAATTTCTAGGATAAACAACATTCTGCAGTTCTTTTACTGCTGCAGCTTTGAACACAAATAGCTAGTTAATAGGCTCCCTACTGATTTAATCCTGCTTGTAATCTATACTTGCTAATTTAATAAAAGTAACTTCCTGTGTCTTGTTTACTATTTGTTTTTGTTTACTTACTCTGAGTTGTAGTGCTGATTGGTGGAAAACTAAAATTTACTGTATAAAATGCTGTAGTCTCGAATTACTTTCTTTGGCTTCTCTCATGCTGCATTATTTGAAGCTGACCAGCAGGATACAAGAGAACAATTGAGAGCTGGAGTAAGTTTGCATCTTGCTGCATATGCTTAAAAATTGGCAGAAGAACAATGAGGCTGGGAAAATCCCCTTAAACAAATGCTGTGCAGTAATCTGACTTGAGCGTTTCTTCAGAAAATATTCCCCAAATTGTGACTTTTTATTCTGAAATGTACAAGCAAATTTTAGTAGGTCAAGAATTGAAAGTTTTCACTTAGAATCTGCCTGTAATTGTAGATAAATGACCATTTCTTTGGTTGCTTGGGTTGCCTTTTCTTGGGTATTGGGTGGAAAAAAGCCTCATGCAAAAGAAGCATACTCTAGATTTTGCTTAAATGTGCAATTTTGAAGTTACTGTTTTGTTGAATTGGCAAGTTACATCCCAGAGCTGGTCTTCACTTCCTCTTAGTTTTGTGGGAGGGTACAAATCATGTTCCTCTGATATCTGAAATAATTGTACCTCATGCTGTAGTTTTGCAATTTTGAACATGAAGAAAGGCTGACAACTGGCATGGAATCTTGCAGCTTTGTGCCATGGAAAGTTGTGTTTGAAACAATGTTTGACTCTCAGGTGTTTGGTTGAAGTCTTTTCTGTTTAATAGATAACTCAAACATTGATTTCATGGACTCCAACTACATTTTCCAAGATTGGCTTCTGAACCTTGCTGTGTTAGTGTAAGCCTACAGCAGTGCAGCCTCCAATCACCAAAGCTTATTGATATTTCTTTACTGTCTTTCTGTAATAAATCTCCTCTTCTGTTATGGGTGGGGGGGGGGAACTTGAATATAAACTTAACAGCCATATCAGGGAAAGAATTCAAGTGTGCCCATACTGATGAATTCCACAAAGTTAATAATGAAAATACCTTTGTAGTTCCTTTGTATTTAAATTTTGAGTGTCTAATGTTCTGCTTGTCCCATGTACCTGTCTGTTTAATGATAAGAAGTTAATACTCAAGCCCAGTGTCAGTGTCTTTCATCATGTGGGAAACCGTGAATGTTTTGACCAACAACCACAGACATTCCAATAAGGATTTAAACAGCTCTCCTTCCAGCAAGAGGACATATAACTTTATTTGAATGCTAATGTTCCTCAAGCCTTTGAAGCTCCCATCTTTTTGGCTGCAATAGGACAGAGAGAGATAGAGAACAGGGTAACTGCCACCTCAGCAGAGGGCAAGTGATGGTAGAGCATGGTTGACTCCTGCTAGGTGGAATGAGGAAAAGAAATTGTTGGATGTCCTGGGAAACTGCTTTAACTGTTAAGCACTTGCATGTGAGGCAAGAGCACTTGTGGGTATCATCTTCAGATGCATGTTCTGGGTGTGGATTGCGAGCAAGATGCTTGAAGACTTTCAGGACTTGTCTGTGATCTTAATACGTGCTTTCTGTCTACCTCTAGGCAGTGAAGCTCAGGAAATAGATTTTGATTCTTGTTCTACAGGTGTCCCCTGCATACTCAATTTTCTGTCAACAGTATCAAATCTGGGGTCCTGTGTTCTGTTCTGGGTCTGAGGAGAGCAGGGGCCTGTAGTTAGACACCTTGGCTACTAAGTTGCTTTCTTGATTTTTGCCTTAGCAAAAACACATAAGGCAATATAATAGGTCAGCAAACATGCTCAGTTAATTTTTAAAATAGAATGCTGACCCAAATTGACCAAAGAGCTATTCCATACCGTATGATGTCAGGTAAAAGCTGAGGAAGCAGGGGGCATTTGTTATTTACAATGTTTGCCTTCCAGAGCAACTGCTACACGTGCTGAAGCCCTGCTTCCTGGGAAGTGGCTAGACATAACTTGCTGATGAGAAGTAGAGAGTAAAATTATTTTTTTTGTCTTTGCTTGTGTGTGTGCAGACTTGCTTTAGTAAACTGCTTAATCTAAACCTGTGAGTTGTTTTCTATTTTATTTTGTCTCCCCTGTCCAGCTGGGAAGGGGAGTGATAGAGTGGCTTAGTGGGCACCTGGTGTCCAGCTGAGGTCAGCCCACCACAGTCCTTTTTGGCACCCAATTGGGGCAAGACAAAGGCAATTTTATATCTGTCTCTCTATCCATCCATCTATCTATCTATTTACATTTTATATATATTTATATATTTGCATATATTGCATGCTATAGTAATAGTAGCTACCAAGTACAAACTCCTGTGTGGGACAGAGTTTGTCAGCTGCACTGCTTATCTTTTGCTGAGTTTGGGAACATGTTAATACAAGCAATGGTTCTGTGCTTTGTCCTTATGTTGACAGCCTTGTTGTGCTGGAGGAGCTATCTTCTGTGGACGATGAGGGAATATACCTCCCCATGCCTGCCCAAGATTGATGTGAATGGTTTTATAATGCAGACTCCTGTGGTCCATGTTCATCCTTATGTGAGCTGCTTATTACTATTAGTTAATACGGTTAACATATCATGTGGTTTGTGGAATCTGGTGTCATTCTGGTGTAAGAGAAAACACTTAAGTGAGGAGCTATTGAAATCTGCCCTGAGCCATCCAGTTCCTGGGTGGCAGGGTGTGTGGAAGGATTTGGGCAGGTTTTTAAGGCGGTTATCACCTGCCATTGCCTGGGACTTTACTCCTGAACAGGTAAACAACCCTAACAAACTGACCCGTCAACTGATAGAAGGGTGCCTTGCCTACCCCAATGAACACCAGAAGCTTCTCACCCTGTACTGTGGGGCTTGGTCTGTGCCTACCAAGCCACTGTTCAGTATTCTCAGAGGACTGTAGTTGAGGCAGGAATCCAAACTGCATTTAAGGACACTATGACTGAGCAAGGGACTCAAACCCC
>VZTZ01011070.1:0-17321 GCA_013400955.1 Drymodes brunneopygia | reverse complement strand
GCTGCCCGCAGGCCCCTGTTACCATTAGCAGGATGAGTTTTTCTGTGGCACAGGGACGGCACAGCATGACACTGTCCTGAAGGCTGAGCTGCAAGTGGAACATAGCACAACACAGCCCTGTGCCTACTGAGGGTGACTGTGAAGTGCTGCACAATGGTTTTCTGGATCCAGTCATTCCGCTTAGGATAATTCAGAGAACAGCTAATTGCAAGCTTCCCTCCCTCTCTCATACATCTCATCCTTTTATATAATTTTCGGGGATATAGCCATCCTTAGGAACACGCACGTTTTTCTTTTCCCTTTGTTAAACAAGGCCTTAGAACAATTGCAGTAGGCAGACTCTTGAAGGATTAATTCCAGGTTTTACAATGTATGTGGTGCAAGCCTGGACAAAATGTTCAGAATTTTAGCCAGTCTAGGAAAGCTCCCAGAATGGTGGAACTCATCAGATTTAACTGAATACTGAACCTTAGTGATTAATCTATTTCAAAGGTGTACCAGACAAACTGGCACCAAATACCAATTCATGCAGGTGCTATAGAATTTCTCCCTTATTAGAGAAATTTTGCATCTTTGATATTTGGGAGGATTGGTTTTGTGCTCTTTTTGTTTGTTTGTTTGTTTGTTTGTTTAGTTGGCTGGTTTTTAAGATGATATGTCTCAATTAAAACTAATCTGTTCCTCTTGTTTCCCACTATCCTTTGTTGTATTCTTCCTTAGCAGACGGCAAACATTTTACTGCCTTTTTACTACCCAGATGCACTAGACCAGCCCTTCATATTGCTCTAGTTCTGTCTTTTTGTCTTTTTCTCAAGTAAATTTGTCTTTCTGTGGTTCTTCAAATCTTTGCAAGAAACACTAGATAGACTTTGTGGGATGGTTGTCCAGGTTTACACTGTTCTCCCTTTCCTATCTGCATCTCAGTTCCTTAAATACTTGATGCTTTTTCATTGCAGCTTTCAGATGGGGACTTGCTAGTGCCAAGGAATTGAATCTGACAAGAAAACTGACAAGACAAGACAAGCAGTTATGCAATTGAAAGGGAACATTTCTAAAACTGAATTTTACTTAGGTTTTGTTATTTTTTACCTTGGCAGGTTCTAACCAAAAAGGTGAAAATGTAACAAAACCACAAAACCTGATCATTAACTTACAGTTCAGCCTCTAAATATTAGGTTCCAAGCCATGCTTACACTTGAGACTTTTCTGCCCTCTATCTACCAGTTTCTGGGGTATCTTAATTATTAAGCTTCTGAGAAGCTAAGTGTTCAGGGTTTTTTTTTCTAATTTTAGTTACTCCTCTTCTACAGCAGTGCAGGAATGAGCAATTTGCTGACAGCTAGACACACCTTTGCAGTTCTGTGTTACAGAACTATTGCAGTTCTGTGTTACAGCAGTATATGTAAATTATATGGCTGATACATATGCAATGGTTCTTGGGTTTATTTAATTTTACTTTCTTCACAGGTGATTAGGCAGTGTTCATTTTTCTTGTTTAACAAAATCTTCAGCAGGAAGATTCCAGGAAATGAAAACACTAGAGAGAGCATGCCTCTTTTAAGAATTGTTTTCTAAAATTTCCTAACCATTCTAGAATCTTGTCTACAAGCTTCATTTTACCACACAGACATTCTGGAATAATTCCTGGTGTGAATCTGGACTTGTGATAGCTCTTGGCTTACACTGGAACAACTGTTATTAATTTCCATTTAAATAATTTTAAGTATAAGCAAACCAATATAGGAGCTCAGCAAGAAACATGAGAGAAAAAATGTTAGAATAAACAGAGTGCTGACAGTTGCTGATGTTTTACATGGTGGGTCACTTAGCCCCCCTTTCAATTACTTTACTTTAAATGTGATTTACTGCCTGCATCAATGCTTACAGTCATGCTTTCTTCTTTGAGATTAACTGCTGTTAGCATCAATTTTATTCAAATTTATTTAAATTAAATTTTATTTTAAAATTATCATTAGAGACAGAAGAAAAACAGTTCTAAGGAATTACAGTAATACTTCCTACTTCCATGAAAATTCAATAATTTGGCAGTCAGGTTTCTACAGAGTAATAAGGATTAAAATTCAGTGTTACCATGTAAGCTGAACTACTCTTTAGAAGGAAAGAGAAAAATTCTTTGAGTCCAGTCTGTCTGTGATATATTTTCAACATAAGTACTTGCTTGGTTCAATTGATATCCCCATAAATATCTTCTGGTCACTCTGATCTACGATAAAATTTCTTCCTAACCATCAGTATGAGGAAGAGTTGGTGNATCTACGATAAAATTTCTTCCTGACCATCAGTATGAGGAAGAGTTGAATCTCAAGTTTGTGAACTAAACATCAGAGAAATTACTCCTGGTAGGAACATCAGCTTATAATTGTCAGTGCTTCAGGAAAGGTAAAGAAGACACTGCTTTGAGGAACTGAATTATCCAGCCAGCCAGAAAATGGCCATGCTGGGGCTATCCATCCAGGGCCACAAGAATGACCAANTTGGGTTTATTTAATTTTACTTTCTTCACAGGTGATTAGGCAGTGTTCATTTTTCTTGTTTAACAAAATCTTCAGCAGGAAGATTCCAGGAAATGAAAACACTAGAGAGAGCATGCCTCTTTTAAGAATTGTTTTCTAAAATTTCCTAACCATTCTAGAATCTTGTCTACAAGCTTCATTTTACCACACAGACATTCTGGAATAATTCCTGGTGTGAATCTGGACTTGTGATAGCTCTTGGCTTACACTGGAACAACTGTTATTAATTTCCATTTAAATAATTTTAAGTATAAGCAAACCAATATAGGAGCTCAGCAAGAAACATGAGAGAAAAAATGTTAGAATAAACAGAGTGCTGACAGTTGCTGATGTTTTACATGGTGGGTCACTTAGCCCCCCTTTCAATTACTTTACTTTAAATGTGATTTACTGCCTGCATCAATGCTTACAGTCATGCTTTCTTCTTTGAGATTAACTGCTGTTAGCATCAATTTTATTCAAATTTATTTAAATTAAATTTTATTTTAAAATTATCATTAGAGACAGAAGAAAAACAGTTCTAAGGAATTACAGTAATACTTCCTACTTCCATGAAAATTCAATAATTTGGCAGTCAGGTTTCTACAGAGTAATAAGGATTAAAATTCAGTGTTACCATGTAAGCTGAACTACTCTTTAGAAGGAAAGAGAAAAATTCTTTGAGTCCAGTCTGTCTGTGATATATTTTCAACATAAGTACTTGCTTGGTTCAATTGATATCCCCATAAATATCTTCTGGTCACTCTGATCTACGATAAAATTTCTTCCTAACCATCAGTATGAGGAAGAGTTGGTGAACTAAACATCAGAGAAATTACTCCTGGTAGGAACATCAGCTTATAATTGTCAGTGCTTCAGGAAAGGTAAAGAAGACACTGCTTTGAGGAACTGAATTATCCAGCCAGCCAGAAAATGGCCATGCTGGGGCTATCCATCCAGGGCCACAAGAATGACCAAGGGAATCCTTCTATGAGGAAGGGAGCTAGGAGTGTTTAGCCTGGAGAAGGCTCAAGGAACTGCTTATCAACATGTACCAATATCTGAAGTGATGGTGTTATAAGGATGGACCTAGACTCTTCTTAGTGTCTAGAGACAGGAAGCAATGAGCACAAACCATAAGACAGTAAAATCAGATGCTTTTTTCTGTAACTGAACATTGGAACGTGTTTCCCAGGGAGGTTGTGAAGTNAATAATTCCTGGTGTGAATCTGGACTTGTGATAGCTCTTGGCTTACACTGGAACAACTGTTATTAATTTCCATTTAAATAATTTTAAGTATAAGCAAACCAATATAGGAGCTCAGCAAGAAACATGAGAGAAAAAATGTTAGAATAAACAGAGTGCTGACAGTTGCTGATGTTTTACATGGTGGGTCACTTAGCCCCCCTTTCAATTACTTTACTTTAAATGTGATTTACTGCCTGCATCAATGCTTACAGTCATGCTTTCTTCTTTGAGATTAACTGCTGTTAGCATCAATTTTATTCAAATTTATTTAAATTAAATTTTATTTTAAAATTATCATTAGAGACAGAAGAAAAACAGTTCTAAGGAATTACAGTAATACTTCCTACTTCCATGAAAATTCAATAATTTGGCAGTCAGGTTTCTACAGAGTAATAAGGATTAAAATTCAGTGTTACCATGTAAGCTGAACTACTCTTTAGAAGGAAAGAGAAAAATTCTTTGAGTCCAGTCTGTCTGTGATATATTTTCAACATAAGTACTTGCTTGGTTCAATTGATATCCCCATAAATATCTTCTGGTCACTCTGATCTACGATAAAATTTCTTCCTAACCATCAGTATGAGGAAGAGTTGGTGAACTAAACATCAGAGAAATTACTCCTGGTAGGAACATCAGCTTATAATTGTCAGTGCTTCAGGAAAGGTAAAGAAGACACTGCTTTGAGGAACTGAATTATCCAGCCAGCCAGAAAATGGCCATGCTGGGGCTATCCATCCAGGGCCACAAGAATGACCAAGGGAATCCTTCTATGAGGAAGGGAGCTAGGAGTGTTTAGCCTGGAGAAGGCTCAAGGAACTGCTTATCAACATGTACCAATATCTGAAGTGATGGTGTTATAAGGATGGACCTAGACTCTTCTTAGTGTCTAGAGACAGGAAGCAATGAGCACAAACCATAAGACAGTAAAATCAGATGCTTTTTTCTGTAACTGAACATTGGAACGTGTTTCCCAGGGAGGTTGTGAAGTCTTCATCCTTGGAAATATTCAAAACTCAATGCAGTGAAATATTAAAACTGGATGCAATCTTGGGCGACTTGCTGTAGCTCACTCAGCTTGATTAGGCAAGTACAGAAGGTCTCTTTCATTCTCACTTCTGTGAAAAATTAACACCAAGTATTCATCTTCCATCTGAATATTTCTTGGTCCTTAGAGCCCTTCCTAACAGCTTTCATTCTGCGTCTAGAACCTGCTGTGCCTTCCTTCTCTTGTATCTATTCCCATATTCCTTAAGTGCTGAATCTACCCCCACACTATTGTGTAGACTTTGGCAGGAGCAGTACCACACATTTGTTTCTGGCATCACAAAAGTGCTGTCTGTTTTCCTTGAGTGCTGCCTCCAAGTGTCGCAGCCTCCCAGAGACCATTAGCAGAGATCTCATCCTTTGGAAGGCTGTGGTTAATGCAAGAGGAAGCTTCGTTGGGCATTTCTGTCAGGTTTGCTCCCTTTCTAGCCTGACTGTTTTCTGCCGGGTTTTCAGCCTTCTTAGGAGTGTGCATCTTAGCATGAAGATGAAATTCTATGATTTCATTGAAATCTTGTCACTGTACCTTCTCATCCCCACGAACTCTTCAGTTCATCAAATGTAGACTCAAGGGATGATACTGTGTCATTTAGTCCCTTAAGCTGTCTGTGCTGTTTATGCCACTTGCCAATTGGGCAAGTTATGATATATGGAATTTTAAAGGGTTTTGACAATCAGAAGGTGTCTACTGAGAATCCCACGATTTTCTTCATTCACAGATGAAGTTGCAGTCCAGATGAACTTCTCTTTGACTTTTCATGCCTAGCTTTACTCTGGTCCTCATGCTGGGCATTGCTCAGCATTCCCCATAGGATTGTCATGGCTAATACTGTGCTGTGATGATGTGCACTGCAGAGAATGAATGCTTGTCAAGAACACAGTCCAACAAATCTCTCTAGATCAAAATTAGAATGAACAAGTAGTTAATTTCAAAACTTTAGAGTATCAGTTAGGCTTTGAATGGATAGCTTAAAGTAAACTTGAGAGAATAGGAATAAAAGAGGAACATTTTTTTGGTATTCATAAGAGTGGGAGCATAGTAAAAACTATGAATAGGATGGAAAGTTGTTATTCTTGAGAGGTCCATGAAGCAAACTCAAGGATTTGCTAGAAGAATTTGTTCTGTGGAAGCATTTTTGAACTGCATTTTGATACAGCTGCTAAGACTTTAAAAGCCCTAAGGAACAAGAGGAACTGATGGCACTACTTTGTGTACACAAGGAACTTTGTGGTGAAGCTTACTCCCCTAAATCCTTCACTGCTAGGTAGAAATAGGACAAATTTGTCAAGAAAAATTAGTCCTTGCCTTAAAAATAGCCTGTTACTTGAAATAATGTCAGTTTCAAAGTCTGTACTCATGATAAGTTTACTAAATGTTTTAATGGGTCTTGTGCCAATAATGAGCTTATAAAATATATGACTTGTACCTTGTAATCTAATGCATTGCCCAAGTGCATTGATTTCCTTTCAGTTTCAAGGCGTCAAGATTCTCTAATGTAATGGGCTTGTTTGCAGGCTGTGCAAGTCTTCTGAGAGAGGAAAAGGTTGTGACTGCACCAAATGTGAATTATTCAGTGTAAACACATTTCTGTGAAAAGCAAACTAAAGTAGTCAGTCTGCCACTTTGTTTTATTCTTCCTGTATTTTAAGCATCTTCCAAGGATAACACTAATGTGCTTTGTTATTGCCCTCTAATGATGTTAAGGTTATTCTGGAAGACAGAAGCAATAAGGATGCTAATTGCTTGCTCAGACATCTATCTCACATTTCCATCCCACTCAAGGTTGTCAGGAGAGAAACCTTTTTAGCAACTTTTATGAACATTCTACCATTTAGCCCAATTGTTGGACAATCTGCTTTAATGAGAGACGTGTATGACTAGAAGTAATTCATCCCCATGCAGGTTTTCCCTGACATTTTTCATTTACCTCTTCCCCCAAGAGGATTACCTGTTTAATTATTCGTGTTTGTTATGTTTCTACAGACCAATGGGATGCAGAAACAGCTGTTGGAGGAACTGCTGCAGGAGTCCACTATGATGTTCTTTACTCAGTAGCTAGTCCAGATTTTCAGATCTCCTAATTCTATGAGCTCACATGGAGGAGAGAGAAAGGGAGAGGGAGACAAAAGACCATTAAAGGCAAGGAACAAGCTAGGGAAGGATCTTAATGGTCCCTATCCTATGTTCAAGGAGAAAGACAATCACTGTAAAACTGTCTGTTCTGTACCACTGGAAATCTTCCTGAGAGAAATTCCAGGGACAGCTAGAGGAGAAGAAGCAAAATCTTTAAACTCCACAGGATGAAGAAAGCAAAGTCCCTAAGTCCAATCTTTAGGCAAGCTCCTCAGATGGTCTTTGTTGTGATATTTTGCTCCAGGATATATTTGAAGTTCAATAGAAAGTGCAATCTTTATCAAACAAATTAGGGAAAAGTGAGACCAAGCCAATTACTCACTTCTGCCTCTGATAAATGAAGGATTATTCCTGTCATAATTTCCACCTTTTTTTTTTGCCTCATTGTACATTTTGAATGATTTCAAAATTCCCCTCTATTTCTAATTCCATTTTCACTAAGTAAAACTGAAAGACATTTTTCCAAAGAGCAAACCCATTTTTTTTCTGCTGTAAGTTCTATTTTAATACCTCTCAGTATACAGAAATATTAGACAAAAAAATCTAGAACATAAGACCAGATAACTGCAGAATTCATTGCTGATTTCTACAGACTCAAGCTTTTCTGATGCTTTTTACAAGCTGAAGTAAATTCAAGGACAGAACCATACACTTACACCAAGAGAATTTGTGTAATAGATGAATTCAGTATTGCCCACATTTACATGGGTGATAAATACAATACATCTTCACTTAGGAATGTCTCATATTCCTACATAATGTCACAAGAAGTTCAGTCAACAATATGAATCAGAACTATAGAAACAGAACATAAAGCTGGAATATTCACGGCTGAGCAGAAAACACTCCTAGTGCCACATAAATCACGGGCTGAAGTACAGGCAGCCCCCATGCTACAGAATGAATGGTGTAACCACCTGCAGTGAACCGAGGTGGGAGTCACCAGCTGAGGTGTGTTCTGCCTGCTGCTGCCTGCAGGTCCCGTTCCCTGTGCTGCAGGAACCTCCTCTCCCTTCACATCTGTGACAAAACCACGCGTGTTTGCCCCCTCACCGAGTTCAGCCTGAGACACCTATCCAAAGTTAAATGTGTTTATGCTAGCCTGGACCATCGTAACAGAAGTAGAGCAGGGAAGCAGGAATACAGCACCTCTCAGAGGGTGGCAACCTAGACAAGAATATACACAGAACAGTGTAGAACTTACTTTTTTCACTGAGGCCTAGTTGGATGTCATATTGGAAAGGAAGTGTTGAAAAAGAGTGAGAAGGAATAGAACCTGAAGAAATCATCCCTGTATTAAATCACAGTGCCTCAGTAAGATGTGTTGCACTGGGGCAGAGGAGGATTTATTTAATAAGACTAATTTCTATCTACTTTTGTTTTTAAAATTTATTGATTCTTTGCATCTTAGCGATGAAGTTCCTAAAATAAAAGTAGAAATACAAGTCAGAAAGCTTCAGAAAGCTACCCATGACAGAAATATATTGTGACATACTAAATTGTAGACACAAGGCAGTTCTACAGTTTTCTGAATATCCTGATTAACAGAGTCCCCTTGAGCTCAGAATTTAATACAGTGGAATAGCAGACAGTAAATCTTGGAATCAAGAATGCAGGACAGATTTCTAGAATGATTTCTGCTTTGGAAAGCAGTGAACAACATGATTCAGAACTACGCAGTATAAAATAAAGGAGGCAAAAATCCAATTTGCAACATATCTACAGCAGAATAACCAGCATAAATAGAGCGTTGTTACTATGACAAAAAGCCACGAAAGAAAACTAATACTTGTTGGGTGGCCTGTCTGCCTTATATAGGTATGATCTTAGAATAAGAGAGCTCTTCAGTCTAACAGAGAAAGCTATACTACAGACAGCAATTAGACTAAAACTTTTACTAAAGAAGTTCATTAACTGCTGGAGAAACTTCTTTATGAATGTGTTAAATTCATCTCTCTGAGGCCTTTAAATATAGACAAGATCTTCACATGGAAGATACATCCAGCTCTGTTGGAGGATGTATCTTTTTTAAAGGATTTAGTTGATAAAATTCAGTGGTTTATGAGAGGCAAAGTTTGGTGTGATTATTGCAAAGTCTTCTAGCCTGAAAAGCTACAGCACTTCTTGGGGGATTTTATCTACAGAGTCACTGTAAATCCATGTTTGTGTGAGGAATTCTGAATGACACAGTTATATGAGATTTATTTGCTGTGATGCAGGGCATAAGACAGACAAGTTATTCACAATCGTCTCGGAAACAAAACCAAATATGCTGATTGAATTTGTGTTTACATAATGCTTGCTTTTGCTTTCTATCAGGAAAAGACATGTCTCTATTGTAGTCTCTCTTCTAACACAAATTGTTCAGGGGAGGTGCAGGCAGGATACTATACAGGATACTTTAGCACTGGAGAAAGGTATCTGATTATAAGTACTTTTTTTTCTTACAGCAATATGTTATATATATTTATCACATTACACCAATAAAGAAAACTTACTAAGGAAAATAATTCCTAATATAGCTTCATTCATTCAGTTTTGGCAGAGATTTCAGATTTTTTCTTTTGTAAAGAGCATGTGCTTTTTATTACAATATAAGACAAGTTGTGTCTCAGAAGTGGAAAAATGTAGTAAGCTTCTGATAAAGTAAAACTGAAATAAACAGAAGTATCATTTCCTGTTGCTTTTTAACTTCATGCATCAAGTGGAGATGCATAAATGGAGAAAGGTTGTTGAACCGGAATTCAATAGCATCAAACAAAAGTCTGTTGAGTATAGGTTTGTGTGGAGTGTTTTAAAAATGAATCATTAGGACTGAAAATCATATGTCAGTTTTCATGCTATGTATCTGAAAAACCACAAAACTGTTTCTGGAATTCAGTTTTGCCCATATATTTCAATGAATATGCGATGTAGTCTACTTTTGAATTAACCAACCACTATTAAAAAAATTAAAAATGCTTGTAGTATTAGTGGAGGAATAAGAAATGCAATGCAAAAACAAAGGTTGAAAGGGTAGATTCTACTGAATAGGTTTAAGAAAAGGCTTTTTCTTAGTTATTCACATAAGAAGATACCATCATAGCATAGAAACAACTGAATAGATCAGAAAAACAAAAAAAAATTAGAGGCTTTTATCTCTAGGTTAGTGACAAACCTTAATCAGGGGAATGGTAAGATATATCTTTACATGTAACTTTTCTGGTTTCATGATGGTTTAAAGCAAAAATGCTTTTTGTAACCTGAGAGTGATTACATTGTTAGGTGCATATTTGTAAAATTATTGAGATGCATTTTGTTTCCTGTGTAGTGACAAATAAAGCAGAACATATGTGACTCCCAGACACATATGTTCCTCGGTCACAGATGCTCTTAATAACCCTTACCTTCTACAGGCACGAATGTGAGACACCTTTCTCCAGTTCATTTTGGATTGAAAATGATACTAAATTTGTCATTGTGTTCTGTCTTTGAAGCTTCCCTTCTTTCCCTGCTCTTAAGAATCACTGAGACTCAAACGACCATTTTTTACTCTTTGTACAATATTAAATCCATCCATTTACAGTCAGACTTTAGCATGAAACTGACATCTTTTCAGCAAAGAGACAAATCACAAAAGAGGGAAAATGTTCAAATTTCTTCGTGTCACAGACCAGAGCTCAGACTCAGCTCCCAAGGCAGCGAGGTGTGGCTGCTCAGGGCCATTATAGCATTTGGTGCAGTCAGGGCCCTGGGAGAGACATGCATCAGTCCTACCATGGAGGCCTGAAACTGGCATGTTCCAGCCCAATTCCTAATCCAGAAAATCTAGGAATCAGCAGCCTGAGATCCCATTTTCAGCTGCTTAGCTGTGACCACTATTTTAGAGATACGTCCATGAAATCCTTATTTTCTGTTGGATGCTTTTGCTGCACCAAACTTCAAGGATGAGGAAGTTAAGAAATTAATGCAAAGCTTGGAGGATGGAAATATATGAATATTTTTTTTCTACCATTGACTGTTTTTCACATACAGTTCTCTCTGGTCTGGGTGACAGTCTGCAACAGAAACACAAATTAGCTCAAAGAGAAAAGCTGATCTCCATATGCATGCACTTTAGGTCTGAGATGTGAGAAAAAGATAGTGTCTTGTTGCCTATATTATATCAGGTTCTCTGGATTTTTCAGAAGCCATCTGTGTACACAAGAAAAAGGCATGTTGCTGCATATACAATAACTATTTGCTGGTGTTTTGGTGTGGAATGAAGACAACAGACTTACTTATGACCTGCTTCATCTGTTCAGTCTTAACTTACTTGTTCTTCAAAGAAAATCAACTGTTGGAAAAGAAGTGAGAATATTGTACAATGTGCTGTGTTGATTATTCTTGTTAAGACTTTAATAACTAAGGGCTCTTCTTAGCTAAAATGTTGCAGTTCTTTGAAATCTTCACTTGGACCATGCTGTGTGTCCCTTGGTAATCACGGTGGAATTCACTGCAGTTTGTAGCTCGACCTGTCTTTGCTCATTGCTTGGAATCATGGTGTGAACAGAAGCTGCCTTTGAGGTAGCTGTTCTTCAGCAGTGTTAAATGGGTTATGCTGTGGCATAATAATGAGCTTAGAAAATTTGAATTCCTTTTAAAATTGATTCGTTCCCTGCTGGTTAGACTTTATGGAAAGAGCTAGGATTTATCCACTCTTGCTCCTACTGATATTGTTTACACTACTGAGCTCGTATTCTGCCAGTCTCTCTAACCCTTCCATATGAGTTGTATGATGAGTAGGAAACAAGAAAATCTATTGGGCACTAGATTTTATAGATTTTATTACCTGATACAACTTTAGTCCTTGGAATTATGATTAGTGTACTACTAAATATCTGAAAAGGAATGTTGTATCACACTATTTCAGCAATTCTCCCTAGGGAAATTACACTCCCATCCTACATCATTTGAAACCATTCAGAAAATCTACTAAGAAGTCATAGAATTATAACACTTTCAAAGGTTTATTTTATCTAGTAAGATGTTTTGATCTAGTTTCTCTCTTGCTGTGCCTTTGTAAGGTGTTGTATCTATTCCTGTAGCTGGGGATCTAACACTAAGATTGGGATAATAATGAAATATTATAATGGACCTTAAAAGACTTCATGTAGAGATTAACATGGCATCGCTACCACTGGGTTATGAGAAACCTTTTGCAATGAAAATGTATAGAGACTCAGGAGTGTGGCTACATCATGGGAGAAAACTGTATGCAGTGTAACTATCCTAATGGCTGAAAGTGCCTCCTCTGGCATTTTGCTTGCAAAGGAGGTAAGAAACAGCTGGACTAATCATTAAAACTGTCAAGAGTTTTAATGATGCCACTGACTGGCAGGGAAGGCATGCCTCAGGTTCTTGGATGTAACAAGAAATACCTTATGTTCCTAAGTCACTGACCTTATTTCAGGTATTGTCTGTTAAAAGGGGAGCTGGCTTTTGACCAGCTTGCTTTCATCTGAGCATAGGATGACTTGGATTGCAGCAAAAAAAGGGCTTCTTTCTAAGTGACCATTCAGAGTGCTGGCTGAGAAACCTGAAATGCCTTTGTGTAAGTAATGAAAGGATCGTCCAGAGCAGCTCTCTGGACAAAGGCTCTGCCTTCGAAGGAAGTTATATACAGGGAACAGAATCCGAAATGCTGTTTTGCAGGTTCAGGAGGGGGATGAGCAGTCCTCACTAGAATTTTCCTAAAGAACTAAGCACAATACAACAAAGGATGTAGGGCAAACTGCACAGACAGGAAACTCCTGTTTGTTTCTAAATGTTTAGAGAGCAATAGCTCAAAGAAACCTCAGTTAAAAGCACACACCATTTTAGATACTCATGCATGGTCCCAAAACTTAAGAACCAAATTAGATTTATCAGATGCTTGGGTTCATAATCTGGATATTTTGTACTTGGAGTGCTTAAGTAGCTCACAGGGCAGACTGAGTATGTGACTGCTCACTAAAGGAGAGATTTTGAGCTCTGGTCATTGAGAAGGGTAACATTTTGGGTGTAAATTTATTGTGAAGTGGCACATGGTTTTCTTTCTGAGCCTGCAAACATGGCTCCAACAGTGACGGAAAACTGTGGATCTTTAGTTCTTTATTTTGATGTATTAGTTGGGTNTGACCCTTCAGTATTAATTTAAAAAAAATAATGTTAAACTAACCCACAGTTTCAAAGTCAAGTCCTCAAATGTTAGGAAGCTTGTTGGGCCAAGTTCTATAGGAAAGCTTGTTTTATCATGAGTGCGTATATTATGATATCGATGGAATACAATACACTGCCATGCATAGATTTTAGTGATATCATCATGAGGTTTTTGGGTTTGTTTTCTTTTTTTCCCCCACAGCCCTTTTATCATTTAAGTGATTGGAAAAAAAATGAAAATAGGGAAAAAGGCAGAAAAATAAAGGAAAGTGAAGAGAAAAAGAAAGAGATAATGGGACTGAGGCCTTATGGTAGAAGGTGGAACAGAGAAAGAAATATGGAGATTGAAAAGAAATGGAAAAATACAGCTGAAGATACAGGTAACTTAGTTTGCTACTGGTTAAGACTGAATAACAATATGTTAAAAACTACTGGAAAGTTTTATTAGCAAAGTTTAATTTATACTTCTTAATTCTGAGTGAAAGACAAACATAGAAAGTTGCCACTGAAAATCATAACTTTCCTAACTAACATCAGTTAGAACAATCATTACCCTCTGGATTAAATCCCTATGCTGAGAAAGAGAAATTCAGAAGAGATCATTAGCAAAAAGTAGTTAACCATGTACCTCTGATGAGCTTTAGTAACCAACCCCTAGAGCTATGAATGTCTATTATCCCATCTACAAGGAGACAGAATAGAGTCCCTCTACCCACCATTATTCTTATTTTAAATGGGTTTACAAATACACTGATTAGCTGTCCCAATTTTACTCCTGCATGTTACAGTGTATGATCTGCTTTGATTGCAAAACTGTAACTCTTATTGATGTCAACAATAGCAGTATTAAAGCACAAACATCAGCATTGCCATGGCATGAGACTGTAATATGTTCATTATTAAAATAATAACTTATATATAAAATAATAAGATCTTCTATCAGATTACACTAAGAAACTGCCCTTTCACAGAAGGAAAAGTACTAAAGCACTGGGTGTTAGGTGCTCAGGAGAAACAGAGCTTCTGTAATGTATCCTAATCAAACAGGGGGCGCAGCAAAAATCAAAGCCTAAATATTTTGTTCTGTAAAATTGGACTAAAAAGTCTCAGGACACAAATATCAACAGTAATAAAACACGCCTCATTGCTTATTTTATTCAAATTTTGCACTGGACAAAGCATATTGTACATTAATTGAATTGATGGCTGGCTTGAAAACCTGGTGAGATTTTATCCAATATATTTTTATTGCCATTCAGTGATGGTGAAAGTTTTTTAAAAATAATTTTAGTGGGCCTCATAACCTAAAAATATATGAAGGGACCCATTGTGACCCTGTTAGCAGCACTGAAACTGTTTAATTTTGCATCTGCACCCTCCTAAAGCTGCATTCACTGTAGTAGCTACCTAAGTGTGTGCAGTTTTAGTAGTTGCAGCTCTGATGCCAAAGTGCTCATGTCAACATAGGGTCCAAAATGGTTCTAAATGCTCAAATATTTTTCCAAGCATCTTTTTGTTTTTTATAGTCCCCTTTTAGATGTGTAATATCAGAACAACACTGCTACCAGTGCTCCAGGCAACTTGCTTAAGATCAAAGGGAAAGCATCTTCACTTCACTGCAGCACTGACTACAGGTAAGAGCTCCCTAATATTTTACTGTTTTATTTATCTTTGTAGGCTTGTTTTTGTATCATATACTCACTGTTTAAATGGCATGGAGCCTACTCACACCACCCAAGAAATTTCCTGTTATATTGAAAAAAGTTACTGACTGGATTGTGAAACCTGAACGAAGGAAAATGATTTAAGTTTGTAAAACAAACAAACATGGCAAACAGTAAACTATTTTTCCCAAGTTAAGGACATAAAGAAAAAGAATCAGTTTTGTAAGCAGTTTTGTTTCTCTTCATATTATATTTTCTTTGAGTATTATTGAAGTGTACAGATACTATTAAAAAGTTCATTTGCTATTGGAGCAGGTAAGAGTCTTGAACTGAGATTTGCAGGGATTTGTCATGGTTCCTACTAGAGGAAATTGTTATATATTGATAAGTGATGGCTTCTCATGATAGACTTCGGTGAATACAAGATCTACTCTTTCAAACTGCTTTGATGTTTGAATATCTTGGAGAGCACTTAGGTAGAACTGGAGCACACCTTATCTTTTTATCTTAGACCTCTCCCTTAAAAAAGAGCCCATGTCAGTCATTTTACTTCAGAAGCCTATTCTTCATTGCAATTTCACTTGAGAATACATTAGTGCTGCTGCTCCTGAAGGTTTGTTGCACTTGATCTTGGCAGTTATGACTGCACAGTAAGCCAGAGATAATCAGCCTCACACAGGAAACATCAGTGACACACTGCTCACAGAGTGCCATAGAAATAGTGATTCCTGCTGATTATTGCTGAATTTCATATCCATAGAAAAGCAGGAAAATTATTCTTAATGAAAATCCCAGGCAAATTGCTGAGAAGTATTGCAAAAGAAATAATCAGCTATATATTTTGTCACAGAGTCAGAAAACTTGCAGGGGTGGAAATTATCAAGGCAGAGTCTGTTATTACCATTTTCCGTGATGAGTCCAAGAAATCAGGTAGAGTGTTATAGCATCTAGTGAATACATTGCTGTGTCTTCATAGATTCCCACTTCTTGGTGATCTAAATATTATTATCTTTATGATGTTAACAACAAATAGCAATGATAGTGATACAGTTTAAAAGTCTTGAACTTGAATGTCTAAACTTTCCAAATGAAATGGAATGGACTATACTGAATTGTCATCCTGAAGATTTTTGAGACTGAAGTGTGTACAGAAAGCAGTAATTTTAATAGTAATTTTTTTAAAAATATAGACATATTTCTAAAAAGTAGACTTTAGGAGTTCTTATAGGTTCCATCTTGGTTTTCAGTGTGTTTCAATGAAATATTGCTTTACTTTGTGTAAAAGATATGGTCCACAATGTTTTGGTAAACTGCACCTGTGATATCAGTCAGTAGTCACTAGTAACTTAAGTCACAGAGAGAGATAAAGCATACTTGGAAATTACTGTAATTCTGCAATAATTTCATGTAGGGAAAATAATTTTTATTGAGAATGAATGAATTTTCTTAGACTTAATAAAACTGACCTGAATATTTCTTCCTACTCAAACCAGAACTAAAACCCTGAAGCTTGCACAAACTTAGAGATATTTTGGTAAAAATATTCTAAGTTTTTTTGTGTGGTTAGTTCTGTAATTCCAAAACGTGGAAGAACTGAATTTACCAAAATTCTAAAGCAGGGCAAGATCTGATGGTGTTTCTATTTGGACTGTGAGTGAGGAAGACTGAGTATATCATGAACTTGCCTTCTGGAGGCTGGTGTTGGCTTGCTCCCTAGAGTGTTGTAAGAGAGGCTTAAAGGGAAGGCTCTGACACTTTCATAGGGCAGTATTTCACAAGTCAGTAAATATCACTGCCAAAATTATTTTGTGATATTCAACCTAAATAGTCTGTTACTTTGGCTTTACCTGCATCTAGTTGCAAAAGAAAAAAGGATGAAAATAAACAAAAAGAAAAATAACAAAAACAAAAGGAGGAAAATAAAGAGAAAGTGGAATATGCAGAGATGTGTTTCTTTTGGTTAGTTTTGAAAGAACTTGTTATTTTGGACGGCATAAAAAAGTAATAGAACTTACAAAACATCAGCAGAATAAGCAAGAAAATGAAAGAGTCATTAAATATAAGGTGGGACACACATGGAGCAATTTGCTGAGCTTCAGATTATCATATTCTTCTGCGCTGCATTGAGAAAAAGAAAGAGGTAAAACAAAGACCTCAGAGAGATTTGCAACTATGTCACAATATCTAAGTACCTCAGTGGGTTTCTTTCCCCAATGTCTTTTTCATGCGATAAAATCTTACTCATTTTTCTTCAAAACAAAATTTTCCTTTGAGCCTTTCTCCTACCTTCACTAAACTTCAACTGCTCTTATATTCTTTTCCAAAGGGTTTTGCCAGTGGTTTTTACTTTTTGCGATATTGTATTGAAATCAAGTTTTTGCCAGGCTGCTGGGGTCTAGAAAGACTGAAGGGAAATATTTATCTTTTCCTTTCCCTTCCCATACCTTACCTTTCTTTTAGAAAAGCCAGATCCATCTGACCTGGAAACTGCTGAGAGACATGGGGGTCAGTTCACCCAGCAACCAAAATCTGAAAATGCTAGTGTCCTAGTTTAGGGC
>VZTZ01011058.1:24583-46991 GCA_013400955.1 Drymodes brunneopygia | reverse complement strand
CCCGGACGCGCCGCTCCCGCCGCTCCCCCTCAGCCGGCAGGGCCGGGCCCGCCATGGCCCCCGCCTGGATCGGCCGCCTCTGCCTCCTCCTGCTCTGCCTCTGCGGGGAGGCCGCCGCGGGGTGAGTGCGCCGGGCCGCGCCCGCCTGCCTGGGGGTTCCTCCTCAGCACCGGGCCTTCCCCCTGCCCAGGGTCGGCGGCCGCGGCGCTGACGGGACCCCGCTCCATTCTCCTCATCGCTTTCCTCTCTCCTATTTCCCCTCAACTCTTTCCCCTCGCCCCTTTCCGTTCCCATCTCTCTCCCATTCCCCTCTCCCTCCCTCCCTCTCTCTCCCATCCCCGCTCTCCTTCACCCTCTCCCCGCTCCCCTCTCGCTCCCCTCACCTTCTCTCTCCCCTCACGGCAGGAGAGACTTCTACAAGATCCTGGGGGTGTCCCGCGGCGCCTCCATCAAGGACATCAAGAAGGCCTATCGCAAACTGGCGCTGCAGCTCCATCCCGACAGGAACCCCGACGACCCCCGGGCGCAGGAGAAGTTCCAGGACCTGGGCGCTGCCTACGAGGTGAGGCCGGGAGCCGGGAATGTCCTCCCCGGACTGGGAAGGGTGGATGGGGCCCGTGCTAAAACAGGCTGGAGTTTGGCCATTGAGAGTCGTGAGGATTCATCCTGTAACACTCAGGGGGTGGGAAAGGAGGTTGGTAGGGGCTGTAAAGGCTCTTCCATAAGGTGCAGCTGGAAACCGTCCTTCCCCATTACCAAGTCAAATTCCATCTTCCCCCTGTTTATGTATTGAATTCTATCCCACACCTTTTATTATCACAAAATCCCTGGATGGTTGAGGTTGGAAGGGACTTAAAGATGATCTAGTTCCATCCCTGTGCCGTGGGCAGGGACATCTTCCACATCAAATTTCCTTCCTTCCTTCCCTCCCATCAATTGCCATCCTCCCCCTATCACTACCCCAAATTCCATCCTGCCCCTGTTAATTCATCCCATTCCTGATACTCTCCCAAATGAAAAACAAAGGTACAGAGAACACCAGGTTGCTTGGAGGGCTTCTCCTGCCAGAGGACAATCCAACACCTCAGCCCTCTCAGCCAGGAGGAAGCCAAGGCACCAGTTTAAAGTTCTTTGGAATTTATAACCAGTCCCTCAAGGGAGAAGTGGAGGTGCAGCAGCTCTGAGTGTGCCCAGGGCCTGGCTGGGATTGGTCTGAGCTGGTGGGAAGTGAAAGGAGCTGGCCTTGGTTTTAGAGGATATTAAGTCAGAAAAGTAATTGTGGGACACAGGAGGATTCCTGTTATTCCATGATAATGCTGTGGTATGCAAATGATCCCTCACACTAATAGCACAGTGCATTAAATAAATCAAATATAGATTATTGCATTGCCCAAGGGTCTGAAGTCAGAGCATGCTTTCCTTGGTACATACATAGAGATGGAATGCAGGCTGTTCCTTCCATGGTTTTTTCTGTCCTTTTTGTCCTCCTTCTATCACTGTTGGACTCCATCTGCTCCTGCTCTTCTCTGTGCAGCAGAGAGACCCTGAGGAGGATGGTGCTGAAAAATTCCATTAGCAAAAATTCCTAACAGTGATTTACTCTTCAGGTGAGAAGTTGGAGTCCTTTGGGAAGAATGCAGCTGCAGGGGAAGGGTTTGTAGCCTGGCTCCTGCTTCCATCCCTGGTGCCCCTCAGATATGCAAATATCCCTCTAATGAGGAAGTGAGAGAACGAGCTGGAATTTATTTCTCTGTGTTGAGAAAGAAAACTGTTCACTTTAGTTTTGTTTCAGAGCTGGGACCACTCCTTAGTTCAGACTTAAATAAACTGGGTTAATTATCACAGGGAAACGAATATAAAGATATTTTTTTGCGGATAAAAGTAATTCCCTGTCATTTGCAGCACCTCAGGAGTGATGGATGTGGAGCTGTGAGCTTGGTGCTGCTTCTGTGAGCTGGGATTTTGTTGGCACTTTCTGCTGGGAAAGGATTTCTCTGCCTCTTCCTCGAGTTCCTGTTGATTTAAACCTTTGCCAGCAGTTGAGATTCTTTCTATTTAAAAGCTGGGTGGAAAAAGTGGTTGTAAAATCAAATCAGAAATCCAGTATTGATGTGTGTGGGGTTTGGAGGAAGCTTTTGATGCCTTCCCTGCAAGGTCTTTATCTGTGTTTAGCCGGGACAGCTTAGAAATCCTTCTGCTGAATTCCCTGGGGGATACAATGAGCTGATTTGGTTGTTTTGGGCAAAATGGAACCAGAATTGGGTGTCCCTTGTAAACCAGAATTTTCCTGGCCATAAAGCCTCTGTTAACAGCACTGCTGCTCAGGGTCTAGGTAGCTGATTATGGCAAAGCTTTCCCAAAAAATGGAGGGGAAAGTAGGTTAATGAACCTGCTCAGTCTCTTCATTTCCACGGGCTCGGTGATTCCAGCCCAGAGCTGCGTGGTCTGAATTCAGCTGTGTCAATTAGGAAGGAGACTGATCCCAGGAGAGGGAGCTGAGACCAAGAGTCATGAGTCTCAGGATGGATTTGGGAGGAGTTTCCATGGGAATCTCAAGTGGCAAAGGGAGAACTGAACCCTTACCTACAGGGTGAAAGTAGTGAAGTCACCGCTGATTCTTTTCCCTGTTGCTTGCATTTATCAGTGCTTATAATTCCACAGGATCTCAGGATGGTTTGAGTTGGGAGGGAACTTAAAGCTCATCCAGTCCCATCCCCTGCCAAGGGCAGGGACACCTTCCACTGTCCCAGGTAGCTCCAAGCCCTGTCCAACCTGGCCTTGGACACTTCCAGGGATGGGGCAGCCACAGCTTCTCCAAACACCCCAAATTCAGCCTGGTTTTCATCTTTTAGCTGCTTCTTCACCTGTTGAGTTGCTTCTGCACCTGTTCCTACTCCTCTGCAGCCTTCTGAAAGCCAACCTGGCAATTCTGGCCTTTCCAAACATGATCAATGGGGGAGGAAGGGCAAGGAAGGCTAAAAGAGATCAGAGACTTTTGGATCTCTGAGGCAGGAAAGAGCAAAGATCAAAACTTAGAAAATAAAATCAATGCTTTACAGCCTCAAAAGTCAGGGCTGTGACACAGGGGTGGTGGTATGTGATTATTTGTTTCAGCATGTCCTGCTTTGTAGGATTTAAGTCATTCCTTCTGATTATTTTTTAACATTTAAGATAAACTCAATGTTTGCACTTTCTATGTTGCTCCTGCTTTTTTAATGAACAAAACGTGTTTATTATGGGTTTAACTTTTCAAGACAGCACAGCAAGCAGGGTTCCTGTAGTGTCCCCAGTGAAAAGTGCCCTCAGAGCCCTGTCCAGCAGCTCCCCTCAGCTCCAGGTGAAAGCCTTTCCTCCATCCCTGCCTTTTCCAGGTGCTGTCAGACGAGGAGAAGAGGAAGCAGTACGATGCCTATGGAGAGGAGGGCCTGAAGGATGGACACCAGAGCTCCCACGGAGACATCTTCTCCCAGTAAGGAGGTTTAACCCCTTTGGGCTGTCCTGCAGCTGCTGCTCTGATTCTGTGGTGCTCAAGCACCCCTTTGATGGGGTTTTCACCTGGCCCAGGGTCGCTGATGTGTGAGTTGAGGATTTGAAGAAATACATTTACAGTGGGTATCCCACGTGCAATTTCCAGTTTTGGTGTGCACCACTCCTTATTGCAAGCAGGAACCACTGGAGACTTTGCACATGGGCACCTCTGGGCACTGGGGGTGATTTTTCAGGTGCAGCACTTGCTTCAAACACATGGGAACTTTCTCAGGTTATCTGTGCGTGATTGAGGTTTAACCTGTTGTCACACATCACTTTGGGGACACTTTTCCTGCTGCAAAGCAATGCTGTGGTTACTTGCACAGCACCTGTAGAATTTGGAGCGTTAAAAACTAAAGGAACCTGCACATTGCTTGGACAGAACCTGATTTTCTGCCCTTCTGGATAAATTTCCTAAAATAATTCCAGGAGTTACTCAGCTCCTGTAATCCCGGGTGAGGACTTGCACTGCTGCTCTGCTCTGTCCTGAGGGATAATATGCAGGATTCCTAGGGAGATTTCCTCATCCCTCTTGTCCTCAAACTACTGAAAAACAGCCTGCTAGCAGTGACCTGCAGTTCTACTCAGAGTTTACACCTTGTGATGGTGGCAGCTGAGCAGCAGTGCAGTGTGGAGAGGTCAGATTTTGAGTGTTCTGCTCCAAATTTTGTTCCCTTTAGTGCAGAAAACTCTTCCAAAGTGGCTGCTTTGTTCTGCAGGGGCAAAAAGAGATTCCTGGATTTACTCTGGAGCTTTAGGACTGTGAGGAGGCAGTTCTTTAGTGGAGTAGAAGCATTTGCCCAGTATTCCTTCCTGGCCTAATCAATGTGCTTAACTGCAGCTTTTTTGGGGACTTTGGATTCATGTTTGGAGGAAACCCTCGCCAGCAAGACAGGAATATTCCCCGAGGAAGTGACATCATCGTGGACCTGGAGGTCACACTGGAGGAGGTGTATTCAGGAAACTTTGTAGAAGTAAGTTCACTTGTCTCAGTGTTTCCAGGTGTTCCCAGGTTTAAGGTACCTGACCTGAGCCCAGAATATCTTCTCCCAAAAATTAGAGCTGAAATAAATGCTCCTTTTCCATGTCTGCCAGTGGAGGATATTGTGGTGCTATTTCCTGTAGTTTGCTGAAGAAACCACACATATATTCACCTTTTGCATCTGGCAGTGTCTCCATAAAGTGTGATAATACTGATTTATTGGCTGTCAGTCCCCAGCTCAGCTTGATTAGTGCAGCAGCCCAGTTGGAAGAGGTGTACACTGTCCCTCTGTAGAATTTAGGGTTATTTGAGGGGCTCTTCATAAGCTTCAAAATTCACTTTGCAATTTTTGCAAAACCACACTGAGGATTTTTCAGTCTCCTTCTATGGCCAAACGTGTCACTGCAAGTTTCCAGATTATATACCTGAGGAGAGTATGTGGAAAATTATTATCTTGTTTTAAGCAAGCCCCATCTCTGGTGCTGACAATCCCTCCTGTCTGCATGTTGGCTTTCCATTGGCTGATTTTCTGTTGTGGCTATTGGGGGAACTCCAGAGTATTTCCCTGTTGTGTGGGACAAGGAAGTGTCATAACCAAAGTGTGGGGTGTTCTGTTCTAGTCTTACCTTTCCTGTGTGGAAAAGGAAAGAGAATGGCAGTAGTGGTGTCAGAGAGAGCTTTTCTGGTGTTTAATGTGTGATCACAAGGTGAAAGCTCATCAGTGTTCTGCTGAGGCCACATTTGGAGCAGCTGTGGCAGCACCACACAACAACATATCCCTGCCCATGGCACAGGGCTGGAATTAGATGATCTTTAAGGTCCCTTCCAACCCAAACCATTCTCTGTTCAGAGAAATCCAGAGCCTTGTGGAGACCCAGGTACACTGGCATCAACCTCTCCCTCTTCCCTGCAGGTTGTCAGGAACAAACCAGTGGCAAGACAGGCACCTGGCAAACGGAAATGCAACTGCAGGCAGGAGATGAGAACCACCCAGCTGGGACCTGGGCGCTTCCAGATGACTCAGGAAGTTGTTTGTGATGAATGTCCCAACGTCAAGTGAGTTTGGTGCTCTTTCCTGCTCCACGGAATCACAAATCCCGTGATTTTATGCAGTGATGTAGGGATGTTTATTCCAAAACCCACCGCTAGGTGGGGGAACGCGCCTGTATTCCCGGGGAGAGCCGGGGACTTTGGGAAGGCCCTCATTTCCAGGGAGCCCCTCTGTATTCTTTGTCCTTATCTGTTGCATGTAGAGGTCCCCAGTTTCCTCTTCCAGCCCTTTATCCCTTGCACAGTCACACTGCAGTGGGAGTTCCACAGCTAAATCTGAACGGGAAGCACACAGCTGGGAACTACTGGGTATGGAATGCTGTGCTGTAGTCACACACCCTGATGCTGACTGTGTATTTGGGAGCTTTTAATTCACATTCTCTACTTCCTGAGTCTCAGCTCACCACAAAGGCAGCTCTGACCCTCTAGGTTTAGATGTGAGCAAGCTTGTGAGGTATTCTCCTTACTCCATTAACACAAAAGTTGAGATGAAGTTGAAATAAATAAATGAAGTTGAAAACTGAGTGCTGGGTTGCTCTTCCCGTTTTCAGGTTGGTGAATGAGGAGCGGACACTGGAGGTGGAGATAGAGCCAGGGGTGAGGGATGGCATGGAGTATCCCTTCATTGGGGAAGGTGAGTGTGTGCTCAGCTCTGAGCTGCTCCTCTTCCATCGTTCTCCATGGCCCAGGCAGTGCCCAAGCCCCCCATGGGGTTGGAAGTGCTGTGTCCTCTGCATGTGCTGAAATCCAGGAGCGTGTTCCTAAGTGCTGATAACACAGCTGGGAGTGGGGACATGCACAAAACCAACTCTAAACCAGATGTTTCACATAACACTGGAGCAGAAGCATCTGTTCCAGGCTTGAGCCTGTGAAGGATCCCCTCTGCCCAAGGAGATGAAGCCCTTCAGTGTCTAAAGGACATCATTAACATGCAGACAGGTCTTCCAGAACAGCAGAGGTGTGACCTTGCTGAGGCAACACTCAGAAAGCCCTTAGCTCTTTAGGATATGTTTGAGCAGAATTTTGGTCATCTAAACATCAATTAGTTGCTTTTTTTTTCCTTTGGTTTGTGAGCTGCAAGTCTGTAATACCCTGCTGGTCTCTCCACTTGTTCCTAACTGCTTCCTTTAAACAAAGCTTTTCTTTCTCCCCCACAGGTGAGCCCCACGTGGATGGGGAGCCAGGAGATTTGCGCTTCCGAATAAAAGTTCTTAAGTAAGTCTCTGGCCTAGTTAGGCTCTTGCTTGGCCAAATGGAGCTTGCCTTTCAGCAGGGCAGGTGCAGGCCTGGCACTCAGGGCTGTGCAGGATGCTCAACCCTCATGGTGCTGGAGGAGCTGGATTTGATGCTGTTAAAAGTGAAATTATCAAAGTATCTTATTTTTTTTGGCTTGAATTCACCATGTGTGATTCAGATTGAATATCTCCTTTTCCTAGCACACTCTCCCTATTGTAAGGAAATGCACTGAGAGAATTGCTGTGTGAGTCAGGACTTCTTGCCACACCTCACCACTCAGTGCCCTAGAAATAGAAAAGGCACTTATCAGTGCATATCTTACACAGGAAAATGAGGCTAAATTTGATTCATTCCTCACTTCCCTTCCTATTTCTGATTTCTCTTAACTCCCAAATAGAAGGAAAGAAGCTCAAGGACCTGTTTCCCCTCTGGGGAAGGAGAAAAGTTCAATGGCTCTTATTTCCACAGGCACCCAGTGTTTGAAAGGAGAGGAGATGACTTGTACACAAATGTGACAATCTCGCTGGTCGAGGCACTGACAGGCTTTGAGATGGATATTGCCCACTTGGATGGGCACAAGGTGAGGCCCAGGGTGTTGTGTGCATCCCAAATTCACCTGCAGCTCTGTGCTGAGGGTTGGCTTGCTCAGGGTCTGGTTAACCACAGTATTCCCTCTGCTGGAGCATTCCAGGCCAATTCCCACGGAGCCAAGATGGGCTCTCTCGAGGGGTGCACGGTATGTGTCACTTCCAGGCTGTCCTGGCAGTGGGAGGTGTTAGTTCTGGCATGTGTCCAGTAAAATTGCCTGGACCCATCGGATATCACTGGTTTTGGCAAGGAATCAATGCCAGTTGGAGCTTTCCAGTGGGTTGGAAAGAGTGGTGGAGTATTGGAGTGCACACACAGCACGTGGACTGTCCAGGGAGGTGGTGGAGTCCCCATCCCTGGAGGTGTCCAAGAAACATCTGGCTGTGGCCCTCAGTGCTCTGTTCTGGCTGGCAATGTGGGGATCAGTCATGGCTTGGACTCGATGGTCTTGGAAATCTATCCCAAGCTCAGTGATCCCGGGATCCTGTAACACTAACAATGTTCTAAAATTCCTTTCCTCCCCAGGTTCACGTTGCCCGGGATAAAACCACAAAACCCGGTGCCAAGCTGTGGAAGAAGGGAGAAGGGCTTCCAAACTTTGATAACAACAACATCAAAGGCTCCCTAATAATCACCTTCGACGTGGAGTTCCCCAAGGAGCAGCTGACGCCGGAGCAGCGGGAAGGTGCGTGTGCAGAGCCCCCCTGACCCTGGCACAGCTCATCCAGGGGCTGGAGCAGTCAGGAGGGGCTGTCCCCTTGTCCCTGTGCCCCTTGTCCAACATTACACAGTTGGCTGACGGCCTGTGATTTCCTCCCACTTCCTTGGAAGCGAGGGAGCTTGGCTGCTGTGGTTGTGGCTGAGGTTGGGATGTGCTGCTGCTGGAATGCAGCTCTTGGCAAGTTTGCAGGTGCTTTGGTTTGGAGCTGTGCATCTGTCTGACCCCATAGCCTTGCTGGGCTCAGCCTCTGTCTGCTTTGCCTCAGCTGGAATGGGATCACAAAGGGTTTTCCAGCCCCTGCTACTCTCTTGGAGGCAGGACTCGTGGAAATCGCTGTGCTGCTGAGGGTAAGGAGTGTCACACCGCATCAGGAGGAGGGTTGTTCCTCCCCACAGCTCCTTCCACCCTACGCCCCCTTGGAGAGATCTGCTGCTCAGCTTCAGTGCTCAAATGGAAACCTGATGAACCATGCAGGAATCCTAAAATTGCCAGGAGGGTAGATCCTTAAACCCTGTACTCCTAGCAGGGAATTCATTGTTCCAGCAGCCTCTGTGGATCTGCTGCTCTGTGTCAGAGTAGGAATCAAGGGCCTCATCCTCTGCCACAGGACAAAGATATTCGTGGCATGTACCAGTGCAGCTCTTCAGGAAATCCCCATCCCCAGAACTTCTGAAGTGGATTCACTTCTTTTAGTGGATTTCCTGGACTCCTCAAGTTTGTAGTGGGAAGCCAAGCCCTGGGTGGGTTCTGTTCCACCCTTGGCACTTGCTGCTGCTTTGGCCACACTGTGCCAGCTGCCATGTGCAGTCCAGTTGGTGGCTGCAGCTCCAGATGTCCCATGGCTCTTCCTGCAACTGTTTGGGCTGGGAGGTCTGTGCCTCTGGGCTGGACTTAGAGTGATCCTGGTTCATGATTGTATCCCTGTGCTTTCCCTCTTGTTCCAAGAGTCTTGTGCAGGGCACGATGACCACATCACTGTGAAGTCTCAGTCCAGGCTCTGCTGCCCTTCCAGAAGCTTCATCAGGCAACAGCAGCTCTGAAACAGATGTGAGGTTATTCCAGCTGTTGCTCTTGGCAGTTTAGAGGACACTGGGCAAGAAGCAGTGACAGTTTTTGGCAGAATTGCTCACACACCTCTATGGATATCCGGGAGCAGAGAGATGATGGCACTGGCATGGGTGTGTTCAGGCACAGGGCCTTGGGTGTTTCTTGCTCCTAAAGCAATTCCACATTTCCCAGGGGAAGGTGACTGGCTAGGCAGTCAGATGGCTTTCTGTGTGCTGGGTATCTCCAAACATCCGTGACTTCAGGAGGTTCATGAGGGAATAGGTCCATCCCTGTGTGTGGCAGCAGTTCAGTGTACACATTCAATGGAAAACTGTAGGCTTCAGAATTCAAAACATCCCTTTTTTCCTTATTGTTGGCAGTGGTCCTCATTTCTTATCTCCTGACCACATGTCCAACTCCTGGGGCTGTCAGAAGATACTCTGGCTCTGAAAGCACCACCCTGAGCTTTGGAGTCACAGAAATAATATCCCTTCTTTCCTGCAGTGGGAACTGATCACTGCTGGTCAGAGCTGCCTCTCCCTCTGTGCTGTAACCTGTCACTTCTTGTTGGTATCAGCAACGTTTCAAAGGAAAAATTGACTTCAGGCTTCAGTAAAAAGTGCCTGAAGTGCAGTAGCACCAATTGTTAGGATTCCTAGTTGGAATTCCTGATTAAACCTCAGATATGTGTTTCAACAGATATGTGTTGAAATATCCTGTGCGCTACTGAGGGTGCCCTTCAGGCCAGCAGGCAGCTGCCAGAGGTGTGGGAGCTGCTGGGAAATGAGGTGTGGGATGGTGCTAATCCCACTTTTTCCAGGGTTCCTGGAGCACACCTTTCTCCAGCTACGACCTTCCTTTCTAAGAGCCAGGAGCCACACCCTCTCACCCACCAGCCGGGAAGTGACTTGGAGCCTCCTCTGGATGCAGGAGAGGAAGTGAATTTGCCTTGGGGAATGACCTGTTCCTAATAATGAACAGCTCCTGGACAGGGCTTCCCTTTATCCTGGTGTTCCTAAAAAAAGTTCAGGAATCTCTGGCCGTCAGGCAAGGAGCATGAGAAGTTCTTGCCTGGCAGAGAGGTGTCCTGCTTCCAGTTACTACTTCCAGAATAGTATTCCAGTATTTGAACACAGCTACTGTGACCCTTATGCATTTCATCACTGCTTTTCAAGGACAGGAGAATGTGTAGCCAAACAGGTTTAAGGATAGACAAGCAGGACAAGGGTTGCAGGGAGATAAACTGTCTTTTAGCAGGATTTCCTGAAGGATTTGCATGCCTGAAAGGTTGGGATTTTCTTCTGTACAAGTAAATTGGTTGGTTTCATTACTGATAGTCAATCTAAACCTCCCCTGGAGCAACTTGAGGCCATTTCCTCTCATCCTGTCCCTTGTTCCCGTGAGCAGAGCCTGACCCCCACCTGGCTGCCCCCTCCTGTCAGGGAGTTGTGCAGAGCCAGAAGGTCCCTCCTGAACCTCCTTTTCTCCAGGCTGAGCCCCCCCAGGTCCCTCAGCCACCTCTGGTGCTCCAGCCCCTTCCCCAGCTCTGTTCCCTTCCCTGGACACACTCCAGCCCCTGTGTCCTTCTTTTAGTGAAGATTATTTCAAAGTTACCCACAGTGCTGGGAGTTTCCCTCTGTTTTGGGTCCTATTTTGGGCTCCGTGGTTTTTGAGGCTGCTCTGAGCCGTGTCCTGAAGGGCCCCAGGGCAGTGAGTGACCAGGCTGAGTTAATCAGAGGGGACTCCCTCTGTAATCTCTGGAAAAACAGTGACACATCCACCCTTGCCACTCTGCTTCCTCTGCTCCGTGTGGACTTGCCCTTTAAGCAGCAGTGGAGACCTGCCAGCCCTTGCCTGTCATGCCGACCCCGGGAGATGAGCTAGTATGGATTTAAGGGCTGACTCACTCTTTTAGCCTGTTTGGTAAGAATTTCATACCAACAGATCCTTGAACTGCCAGTTCCTTGGAATGTTTAGTGTGCAGGGTTTCAGGAATGGGGAAGAAATGTTTGAAAAGTCATCCTGATGTCCTTGCTGTGCTCTGTGTGTGACGCTCTCCCTTCCCTTGCAGGTCTCAAGCAGCTGTTGAAGCAAGGATCAGTGCAGAAGGTCTACAATGGATTGCAGGGATATTGATGTGTGGAAAAATTGGACTTCCCTGGAAATGCAAAGTCAGATTTGTTTGAGGTCTTTTCTCCTGCCCACTGTAGAAGGGGGGAAGAGGGAGGGGGGCAACGGTTGAGGTTTAGCTCATCTTTGGTTTGTAAATTATGGAAGTGCTCAGAGTTTGGGGAAACACTTTTTCAGGACATAACTGGTGCTGCCTATCATGTTCCACGTCCTGGAGCAACAGATTCCTTGAGCAGGAAAACATAGGTGGGGAAAGGAGTTTTAAATTCCACACAGATTGGAATTTCTGGTTTTTAAATATATTTTGATGTGACTTTTCTTGGCCATCTCAACATATTTTCATAGCTGCTCCTGCTTTTTATGTCCTTTGTGTAAATTTCTTCCAAATTCCTGTTGTTTTGGGGTGATATTTTTAATCTCAGCCCTTCCTCCCCTTCCCCTCTGAGTCCAGAGTGTGGTGTTGGTTCAGAGTCTGGTTTTGGGGCAGGAATGCTGGTGCTGTTGGGAGTGCACTGGGCTGTGTTAGGCATCACAATTGGTTGGGAAAAGAGTCTGTCAAGGCCTCTGTGGGCTCTCTTAACTACAAAGTCCCAAAAGTCAGTGCTTGGTTTGAAATGTGAAGTTGTACCAGTTTAACAAAGACTCCTTGGTTATGGTGGAATTTGGGAATGGCTCCTCATGGCCTTGGTTGTCCCTCATTGTCCCCACATGGAACCAGTCTGGAAAAGCTCCCTCCCCTCCTGCGCTCTGTCCTCCGTGAGGACGGGTGAGGCTGATGGGAATAAAGTGTTTGTTGGAGTTGGAATGGCAAAACCTCCCTGGTGATGTGTTTCTGGGACAGACCTGGGCATCCCTGTGCCAGGCAGCAACAGAAATCATGGAATCAGTAAGGCTGGAAAAGCCCTCTGAGGTCGAGTCCAGCCATTCTCCCAGCACTGCCGAGGCCACCACTGCCCCAAGTGCCACCATGTCCTCAAGTGCCACATCCACACATCTGTTAAACCCCTCCAGGGATGGGGACTCCATCACTGCCCTGGGCAGCTGTGCCAGTGCTTGACCACCCTTTTAGGGAAGGAATTTTCTGTCATATCCAATGTAAACCTCCCCTGGAGCAACTTGAGGCCATTTCCTGTTGTCCTGTGGCTTGTTCCATGGGAGAAGAGCCTGACCCCACCTGGCTCCACGCTCCTTCCAGTTCCTTTAGGGATCTTGGGGGCTGTAAAGTGGGATCCTTCCAGCTTCTCCCTACCCCATTCCCTATTTGGGAAGTGGCTGAGCTCTGGTTTACCTCCAGGGAAGTGTTTGCTGGGGAGCAGCAGATGCAGCCTCAGGGTGGTTTTGTTTTCGGTTTATTCCCTGTTTTCCTTCCTTGGCAGCAGGAAGCAGCTCGAGGTGGGCACAGCCCCTGTGTCCATGCTGCCCTTGCTGCAGCAAGTCCCACCCACCCCTGCAGCTCCACTGGGAGTGACGCAGGGGAAGCAGCAGCCCCGGGAAGATTTCCTGTTGGATCCTGTGTGCATTTGCCTTGGCAGAGCACGGCGGGGGCTTGGGGAGCAGCTGAGACAAACCGGCGGTGCCAAACCCTTGGTGGCTGCTTCTCCTCAGAATCCAGAAGGATAAAGTGGTAACCCCAGCTGAGGCTGCTTCCTCTGCCCATGATGCCCAGTCTTTTCCAGGTGCTGCCTCTGCTCCCTCTTAGTTCAAGTTTCTAGGAAACCTCAGATTTCAAAGGAGTTCCTTCCCATATCCCTGTGCATGGGCTGTTTCCTGTTATTCCAGCCCCTTGCAACCCTGCTCACCTGTAGCAATAAACCCAAAAAGCCAGGATTTCACCCCTAAGCTCCCAAGTTCTCCCCCAGGGGAAGGTGTGACCTCTCCTACCTGCTCCCCCAGCAGCAGCAGCAGCCTGCAGGTTTATTTTGGGCCTGAGTGCTTGTTCCCATTGCTGCTTTTCCTTTCCCTGCTAATTCCTTTCCTTCCTGTGGTTTGTTTTTATTGCATTGTGGGGCCAGACTCTTCGGAGAACACAACAATGGCTGCAGAGCCCTGGCTTGAACACTAGTGAGGAGAAAAACAGGAAAAAAAGCCCCAAATTCCAACCAAGCATCCCTGCTTCCTTCCACCCTTTCGCCCCTGCTGTGGGGTGTGTTCAGAGCCAACATCCAACGCCTTTCCCACCTCCAGACAAAGCTCCCAGGGCTTCCAAGCTTTTGCCCAGCAGCCACAGCAGTGGTTGCTCAAACATTCCCACTGGTTCTGGCCCACTCACAGTGTGCTTTTTGTAGGATCATGGGGAAATTTTTGTCCCCCAGGGACTGGAGGTGCAGAGGGTGCTTGGTGTCCATGACATCCTCTGTCCCCTTTTCCAGTGACATAGAGCTGGTGGGAGCAACTCACAACACACATGGACTCCTTTATCCATAGAAGTGCTTCCCACAAGGTTTAGGTGTTCACATCTTGGTCTGGCACCAAACAAGGATCCTGACTGTGAACCTCCAGGCTGGGAATTCTGTAATGCACAGCTTAAGGTACATTACAGAGAGACAAACCGGCGGTACTTCCAGTCCTTTCTAAGCAATAGGAAGCAGTTCCCAAACTGGAACAAATAAACCCAAATTTCCTGGGCCTCTTTTAACCTAAATCCTTGGGATGGTGAGGATTGTGAGGGTTCAGATGTTGTTCAATTCTTCTAGGAAAACACTTGTCCTTGGAATGCACTCCCAGAAGTCCGTGCTGCTTTGGGAAGGCCTGGCTGAAATGGGCTCCTGGTTTATTCCTGAAAGGAATGGTTTTCAGCACCTCCAGGGGCTGCGTGTGTTCTTTCAAGGCCTCACCACAGGCTGGCTTTTAGATGTCATCACTTCCATCAGCGCTGTGTTCCTACCCTTTGGCTGGACCCCTCCCATCCCAGGGGAGGGGAAGGAGCAGATGGGATGAGGATTCCATAGCAGGTTGTTGATGGGAGGGAATACAGGGCTCAGATCCACGTTTCCATTATGCCCTGCAGCCTTGTCTGTGTCTTCTGTCCCTCCACAGCCTGGGCTGGCTGCACCTAGAGCCACATTCCCCATCCCAGACTGTGTGGTGAAGTTTTGGGGCTGCTCCAAGGAGTTTCAGCCCTTGGTATAGGGATTTTGGGAGAGGGGCTTTGCTCCCCAATGGCTTCAGTCACAGCAAAGGCTGCTCCCAAGTCCAAGAAGTGGATAGAAGTGTTCCCAAACAGTCATTTTTCCAAGGAAACTTCTCTACGCAGTGCAAGCGAACTTGAGTTTTTCCAAAGAAAAATCTTGTTTATTCATGTCCTTGTCTGAACCTTTCTGCTCCCAGGCTGGGCAGTGGAGGAAGAAGGGAGAAGGGGCTGGTGCCAGGAGAAGTTTGCTCTGAGGACACATGGAAGACTCTGGCTGGGAAGGGAAGGTGAAGCGATGATTCCTCACTGGAATCCTTGCTGTGATTCCCAGCTAGCAGCCCCCATCCCTGCTCCCCTGCACTGCAGGAGCTGCTGGAGCAGCCTGGCTTGCTCCAGAGCAGTCCCCAAGGAGAGGGCAGCCCTCTGGGGCAGGGCAGAGGTGTGGGATGGGTGGTACCCGCTGCCTTCCTCCCGCCTGCCGTATCCCTGCTCCTGGCCTGCAGCCAGCTCTCTCCTGTTTCCTCCGGCTGACCTGGGAGGTGAGCGGGAAGGGAAGAGAGCAGCGCTGGGCACCCTCAGCCCTGCGAGGAGGGACTGGCCAGCACGGCCCTTCCCTGTGCTGGGAGGCCTCCATGTGGGAACAGGAGGCTGCTAGAAAGCAGATCCCAGCCTCCATCCCAAGGAAAAGCAGATCCCCTCACCCCAGTGCAGCCCCTGGGATTAACAAAGGTGTCCCAAAGCCAGGAATTACAACATCTGGAGCTGTGACACTGTGACCTCTGGGGATTTGGAAGGACGGGGTTTGTTTAGTCCTGAAAAGCCACAATGACACCAGTGCAGGCTCCGAGTGCGTAAGAGGTGTTTACAGGGATAATCGTGCTTCTTCCAGATGGATTCCATCAGCCCCACTTTTTTCCCCCTCCCATCCCAGCAGGCACCAGAGCCCATCACTGGTTTTGGGCAGCTCCTGGAGCCTTTAGAGCATGGCAGCTCCCAAAGGACATGGATGGAGATGCCAACCTTGCAGAGGGAGGTGATGTCCAGAAGGGAACGGGGGGTGACCTGCCCACCCCATCCAAGTTCCCCATGGGATGGGGGCGAATGGAAGAGCTGATTCCTGGCACATGGGCACTGCCTCACTGGAACAAGGATCAAGGCTTGGGCATCTTATCTGAGCCCTTATCCAAAACAGCGACAGCGGAGTGGGCTGATGGAAACCATGCATGGAAAATAAGGCCTTGCCCGGAAATCCCTGCGGATAACCAGGATGGGTCACTCTGGGAGATGGTGGAAACTGCCAGAGGTTTCCATGCAGGTTCATTCACCCTCCTACAGAACCCAAAAATTCTCTGAGAAAATTAAAACCACCCCTTGCTGATGGGATAGGCACCAGCGCCTGTCCTGAGCTGTGATCTGGGGTGGAAGAGTGGCCAAATTTGGGAAGGGATGAGCCCTGCATGTGGCTGTGGCTGCTGGGAAGCTGGTCTGTGTTGGAGCAGTGGTGGAACAGGAGCCCAGCTCCCAGTTCTGGGGCAGCCAGGCCACTGTCCCCAGCTGCCACACCCAGCCAGGCCTTGGTGGCCTCACCCTGAGGCACTTGAGGGTTTTGGGGTGAGGAAGAGAAATTTTGGGGCTATGATGTGTTGGAAGTGGATGCTGCCACCATAACCCCATGTCCAGGTCGGACACTGGTGCTGGTCACTGCCAGGGAGGTACCTCAGGATGGAGGTGCCAGGTTTGGGTGTGTTGCCTATGAACACCAATGGAGATGAGGCTGTTCTTTGGGGTCCTGGACTTTTGGGGGATCCCCACTGCCCCAGCCCCTCATGGAAACTCAGGAGCAGCAGCAGAGTCAGCTCCGTTCTAGAGCATTCTCCAGACACACACAGGGCTCAGGGGCAGGAAAAAGGCTTTTCCAGAGGTGGAGAGGCTCAGACTTGCTCATCTGTCCAAAAGATGACACATTTCTGGAGCAAAAAGCAAAACAAGCTCTGCTGTTCCAGGCCTCCCCCCAGTTTGCTGCCTGGGTTTGTCCTGGGTGCCATCCCTGCCCCATCGCAGCCCTGGGGATCCCACAGCATCCATGCTCAGCCATCCCAACCAGAGCAAGGAGCTGCAGCCAGGGAGGGGGGACTGGGAATGGGAATCTCTTGAGGACTGCAGTGCAACATCTGCAGGTAGCAGAGATGCCTGAGTCCGAAACCCAAAGCAGAGCCATTTGTCCTGGCTGGAAGGGATTGAATCCCTTTGTGGGGAGCAAATGCAGCAGGTGTGACCTTGGGCACTGCCCTGGTGTCCCTGGATGCCGGTGGCAGGGACATGGAGCACTCAGCCACAGCACAGCTCCTGCCAAGGGCGCTGTTCCGGGGGCCAAGCGATGACGTTCCCGTGCCTCATCTGTGTTGTTTTGGATTCTCTGGCCTCTCAGAGCCCGCCAAGGGTGGGGAGCCCCTGCCCCAGGAGCCCAGGGGAGGTGGGGGCTGCTCTGGGGGTGGCTGGGAGCCAGGGTGATGAGAAGTGGGCTTTGGAGACCTCATCCTCCATCCCACCGTGAGGACAACCCCTAAGGTTGTCTTCCCATCCCTTCTGTCCCTCTTCTCATTTCCCATCTTCCCTCATCCTACTCTGTCTAGCTCGCAGGGTGTTTAGAAAGGAAAGAGCTGGAAGCTAATCCAGGAAAGCCTCTCTCCTGTGCTGTCCCCAGCCAGCTCCTGGCTCATCCCCAGCCTTTCCTGCTGCCGGAGCAGTGGAGATGAGCAGGAGAGCTCAAAATCCCCTTTTGAGTGAAAGGGAAACGTGGCCAAGAGTTTCTTATCGGTGCAATCAAAGTTTAAACAGTCAAAGAGGAGTTTTCAGCTCAGATTTGGATTGTGGAGAAGGAAAACTATCGCCTCACAGCTGTGTGTGCTTGACCTCAGCATCTCATACTGAGCGAGGAAATGAAAAACGTTGGGAAAATGACTTAACTGCGTCAAACCAAAGCTGGGAGAAGGTTGAAATGAGCTCAGGAGGTGCAAAACCCTCCTGCAAACAACACCAGCATCTTTCCAAAGGCCTGGAAAGCTTAGCACATGACCCAGAGGCTGGCACAGGGGCTGGCAACACCAAGGAGCCCACCCAGCACCAGCAGCCGTGGTCCAGGATGGATCCACAGCCCCACGTGGGTGCTGCCAAGGGGAATGAGAGCAGCCAAAGGTGTGGTGGGAGCTGATGGGTGGTTTTATTACACAAGGTGTAACATTCTCCCTCCATCCCCACTGGATCAGGGATAAATGAGGGTTTAACAACAGCCTTTTAACCATTTCATGGCTGTTTCTCCTGCTGCTCTCCCCCCCATACCCTCCCCCCTATTTTTCCATCCGTGCCCAGTGTTTCTGTGTGGAGTCCCAGTGCATTGTCCGGTGTGGGGACCATCCACAGGGCTGGGGGCTGCTGGAGGGATCAGTCCAGCTGGGACAGGACTGGGAAGCCACCGATGTCCTTGGGGAGCAAAGCCTGTGGCACTGGGGACGTACATCCCTTTGAGGGATGGCCTTGGTCCCTGCCTCCACGGGGGGGTCCATCCTCTGTCTCTATGCAGGGATGATGGATCCAGCCCCTGCCTCCCCAGGGTGATGATGGATCCACGGAGAGTTGCTGGATCCTTGGGAAGATGATGGATCCATCCCCTGTCTCCACAGGGAGATGATGGGTCTGTCCCCTGCCTCCACAGGGTGGTGATGGACACACGGGAAGATGACAGGTCCGTCCCCTGTGTATATGGCGTGACGTGGGACAGCTGCCCACGCTAGCAGCTCCCTCCCGTGCACAGGAAGATGCCCAAGGCCATGCCCAGCAGGGCCAGGCTCCCCAGGATCAGCCCCAGCACCAGCGGAGCGCGCGATCGGCCGCTGACTTCTCCTGCAAGAGGCGAGAGGGACGGAGGTGACGACTGGGCCACGCCACCGTGTCCCTGTCCCCAGCCCCGGCCCCACCACGGACCCGTCCTGGCGCTCTGAGCCTGCAGGATGCTGACACAGGTGGTGTTGAGGAAATACTGCAGGTCCTGCGTGGTTGTGGGGTATTTCATCAGCTGCTGCTGGGCGAAGGTGGCCACCGGGAGGTCCCCGGGCCAGCGCCGCTCCCAGGTGGCGTTGGGGACGTGGAAGCTGAGGAAGGCTGTCCTGTTGAGGGTCACCTCGTAGAAGCTCTGGGCTGTGCCGTTGGGGAAGAGGCGGCAGCCGAGGTGGCAGCACAGGTGCTGGGTGACTGCGGGGACAGAGGGAGGGGACAGGGTCACCACGTTCCCACCCTCAGCACTCCACGGCCCTCACCAGCAGCAAACTGGGCACTGAGGTCGCACGGCCTCGGCCTCACATTACCCAGCCCACCCACAGCTTTGCTTCCCCTCGGTTTGGCCATGGCAGTGACTTTTCCAGCGGCCAGGAATATTTTTCCTCCCTTATCTCCCCACAGCACAGCTCCGGTTTTACAGAGAGGGAGGTTTTGGGCACAGAGCTGCTCGTGGCTCTCGTGGATGGAGCACGGAGACATCGGGAGGGGAGGGGCGGGTCATGCCAGAGACCCCGCGGTGACACCGGGCTCCCCAAGGTGACAGGAATGTGGGGCAAAACCGGTCTGGGGGTAACCAAGGAAAGGAAAGGAAAGCACACTCCGGGCAGGAGCAGCAGAGGCAACAGAGTTTGTGGAGCGGAGCGGGCAGGAGCACGAAACCATCGCCAGCAGCGTCCCGCAGCTCCCAAAAGCTGCGGGATGCAGGCAGGGAGCAGGCGGGATGCAGCAGGGAGCAGGCGGGATGCAGCAGGGAGCAGGCGGGATGCAGGCAGGGAACAGGCGGGGTGCAGCAGGGAGCAGGCGGGATGCAGCAGGGAGCAAGCGGGATGCAGAAGGGAGCAGGCNGAAAGCGAGCAGGATGCAGGCAGAGTGCAAGCGGGATACAGGTGGGATGCAGGCAGAGCACAGGTGGGAGCAGACAGGGTTCCTACCCTTCACCACCCCACAGGCTGCAGCTCCCAGCCCTTTTCCTGAGGAGCAGCAACAGGTTGAGCATCACCCGGTTGTCAGGGTGTGCTCCGGGTAAGAAATTCCCGGCTCCACGGAAGGGCTCCCTTTGCCCAGAGAGGTTTTGCACATGGCCATGTCCCCATCCCCATCTGTCCCCGGAGAGCCACCCCCGTGCCCTGGCAGCACGGGAGAGGCTCCCCTTCCCCGGGGGATCCCACCCCCGTCCCCCGGGTCCCACTCACATTTGGTGGGTCTCTCCATGTTGAAGAGCTGCACCAGCTGCCTGAAGTTCTTCAGGTAGGTGAGCACCTCGTTCTGCCGCCGGGCCCAGGCGTCCGGCGGCTCCAGCGGGAGCACCTGGGTGACATTCTGCCCATCCAGGAGGTGGCTGAGCTGCCCGTTTAGGCTGGCGTTCCCCCGGAACATGGAATTGCCCATGTAGACGCGGGTCAGCTGGAGCATGGTGAAAGCGAGCGGGGCTGCGGGAGACACGGGACATCACCCACCGTCCCGTCACCCGTCGTGAGCCCCGTGTGCCCCCACGCCAAGCCCAGTGTCCCCAGCCACCGCCGTGTCCCTGCCTTACCCGACTGCTCCGCTCCGCAGCCCAGAGCCCCGCACAGCAGCAGCAGCCGCAGCATCCTGGGGACCGGCACCGCGCTGGGGACAGGCTGGTGGCCCCGCCGCCGGCCCGGCACGGAGTTCAGCGTGGGGACAGCGCTGGGGACGCGCTGGTGGCCCCACGACTGGCCCATGGGATGTTAAGCGGGCCGGGGAGGTGGGGCTGTGGGAGGAGGAGAGCGGGACTCGGGCCAGGTCTCTCCCATTTCCTGAAGCCGAGCCACCCGCACCCCTTCCCTGCCGGATATGCCGGGCCCCGCGGCGCCTGAGGATGCAGGATGAGGCTCCAGCTCCCCCCCAGCTGGAATTGGGCGAGCTGCCAGCACCTGACTCAGTTTCCCCATCCCTAGACAGGGCAGGGCTCTGTCCCACTCCCCTGGGGGATGTGGGAGACCAGGGGGACACGGAGATGGGACCATTCCCAGGGAATGGGGAGGATTGGAGGGAGCAGCCCCCCGGCACCACATTGCACCCACCTGGTGTGCAGAGGGCATCCAGCAACAGGACCCCCCTCCCTGGAAAGGGGTGACACTCTGGGGAGCTGAGCTGGGCAGTGGGGGTGAGAAATCGATGGCAGGGTTTCCTCCATAGGTTTGTTTTTTAATTTCACCTAAAATAATTATAAATTAAAAATTTTAAAATGTGAAATTTCTAGTAAAAGCTCCAGCTCGTCTCATTGGCAGAGTGTGGCGCAGCCTGGGATGGTGCATACTGGCACCACACAGCCTGCTATGGCATGGAATACAGCCATGGAATGCTCTGGGTGGGAAGGGACCTGAACCCATCTCATTCCAAACCCCTGCCAAGGGCAGGGACACCTTCCACTGTCCCAGGTTGCTCCAAGCCCTGTCCAGCCTGGCCTTGGACACTTCCAGGGATCCAGGGGCAGCCACAGCTTCTCTGGGACACCCTGTCCTAGGGCCTCACCTCCCTCATAGCTGATAATTTCTTCCATCTAACCCTGCCCTCTGGCAGTTTGAAGCCATTCCCCTCCATCAGGGCCCTTGGGAATATTCTCTCTCCAGCTTCCTTGTTGGCTCCTTCAGGTACTGGAAAGCCACAATGAGGTCACCCCAAAGCTTCTCTTCTCCAGGCTGAACAATCCCAACTCTCCCAGCCTTTCCTCCCAGCAGAGCTGCTCCATCCCTCTGATCATCCTGGTGCCTCCTCTGGACTCTCTCCAGCAGCTCCACGTCCTTCCTGTGCTGGGCCCCAGGGCTGGGGCAGCTCTGCAGGTTGGGGTCTCACCTGAGAGGGGCACAGGGGCAGAATCCCAATCCCTTTCCTGCTGCCCACACTGGGGATCAGCCCAGCACAGGGGGATTTCTGGGATGGGGCATGGCCAGCCCTCACCACCTGCACCCCCAAGTCCTTCTCCAGGGGCTGCTCCATCTGCTCATCCCCAGCCTGGATTGATCCCAGAGGCTGCCCTGATCCAGGGGCAGCACCAGCACTTGGTGGTGTTGAACCTCATGAGATTCCCATGGGTCACTGCTGGAGCTTGTCCAGGGCCCTCTGGATGGCCCTGTCCTTCAGGAGTGTCACTGCACCCTCAGCCTGATGTCACCTGCAAACCTGCTGAGGGTGCCTCCATCCCTCTGCCTGGAGCAGTGATGCAGATATTGAATATCTCTGGTCCCAGTCTGGACCCCTGGGACACCACTGGTCACTGACTGCCATGGGGACCCTGAGCCACTGACCCTCTGGATGTGACCATCCAGACAATTCTTTATCCAACAGTCCATCCATGGAATCCAGCGCTCTCCAATGCAGAGAGAAGGATGTTGGGTGGGCTTGTGTCCAGGCTTTATAGAAATCTGGATAAATGACATCCATGACCCTTCCCTTGTCCACTGAGGGAGTCACTCCACCAGAGAAGGGCACTGGGTTGGTCTGGCAGGACCTGGCAGAACCCGATTGCAGCCGTGCTGGCTGTCCCGAATCACCTCCTGTCCTCCCCCTGCCTCAGCAGAGCTTCCAGGGGGGTCTGTCCCGGCACCTCCCAGGCACAGAGGGGGAGGCTGACGGCCCGGTAGCTTCGGTTCCCAGGCACCTCCTTTCCACTCTTTTTGAAGATGGGGACAAGGAGTCCCTTTTTTTCCAGTGACCTGGGACTTGAGCGGACAGCCAAGACCTTCCAAAAATATCCTGGAGAGCGGCTGGGCAGCTCCATCAGCCAATTCCTTCAGGACCTTGGGACTGACCTCACGCAGGATGGCGCGGTCCGGGATGGCGCGGCGTGTCCCCTGTCCGGTACGACACGGCGCACCATGTCGCGACACGGCGCGACGTGTCACTCCGACTGTCGCGCCGCGGCGGCGGGCGGGGCGTGTCCCTGGGCGTGTCCCCCGGCCGGGGCGTGTCCCGGGGC
>VZTZ01011058.1:0-24507 GCA_013400955.1 Drymodes brunneopygia | reverse complement strand
GGGTCTGTCCCGGCACCTCCCAGGCACAGAGGGGGAGGCTGACGGCCCGGTAGCTTCGGTTCCCAGGCACCTCCTTTCCACTCTTTTTGAAGATGGGGACGAGGAGTCCCTTTTTTTCCAGTCACCTGGGACTTGAGCGGACAGCCAAGACCTTCCAAAAATATCCTGGAGAGCGGCTGGGCAGCTCNTGGGGGCCCCCTCCCCTGAGCCCCCCGCCCGCGCCGCTTCCCCGTCCCCGTCACCCTCGGGCCGTCGCCGTGGGAGGGCAGGGGCCCCACGGGAGGAGCCCCACGGAGGGGGTGTGTCCGTCCCTGTCCCCGTCCCCGTCCCCCCCCGGGATAAGCTACTCGTTCCCGGGCAGTTTCTCGTCCACGGGCCCAGCTGTGCGCTGAGTTTCCCCGGTCTCAGCCCACGTGGCTCCCCGCCCACTCAAGGGGACACTTCAGGGTCACTTATAGGATCCCATTCCCTGTGGGGTGCAGGGTCCCGTGAAGTTCCCCCCACTCGAGGGGTCACCTCAGGGTCATCTATAGGATCCAATCCCCTGTGGGGTGCAGGATCCCATGGGAATGCTCCAGCTCACGTATCACTCTTCCAGGCATGAACGCCGCTGTCCGCGCCGTCACCCGCATGGGGATATACGTGGGAGCCAAGGTCTTCCTCATCTATGAGGTTGGGGTACCCCCCTGCTCCCCATCATGCTTGGGGGGTTCCACCCCCCTGTGCTGGGGTACCCCTCACCTCCACCGTCTGCTTCTCCACAGGGCTACGAGGGGCTGGTGGAGGGGGGTGACAACATCAAACAGGCCAACTGGCTCAGCGTCTCCAACATCATCCAGCTGGTGAGGGTCACCATGGGGCCACGGGACCCCAGATCCCAGCCCCCCAAAAGTGTGTGACGTGCCCTGTTCTGTCCCCAGGGCGGGACGGTGATCGGCAGTGCCCGCTGCAAGGCCTTCACCACGCGCGCGGGCCGGCTCCGGGCCGCCCGCAACCTGGTGGAGCACGGCATCACCAACCTGTGCGTCATCGGCGGCGACGGCAGCCTCACCGGCGCTGACATCTTCCGCTCCGAGTGGGCCGGGCTGCTGGAGGAGCTGGTGCGAGACGGTGGGTGAGCCCCTCCAACCCTCGTGTGGGTAGACGAAGGCACTCGAGGGTGGTGAGGTCTGGAGGGTCACCCCGGCGCTGTGACCCCAAGGAGGGCTGGGCTTCATATGATGGTGGGGGACATGAGTGCCCTGAAATGACCGGTGTGGTTGGTGGCTGTGCCCCATCCCCAGGGCAGATCAGCGAGGAGGTGGCGCGGGAGAACTGCCGCCTGAACATCGTGGGGCTGGTGGGTTCCATTGACAATGACTTCTGTGGCACCGACATGACCATCGGCACCGACTCGGCGCTGCACCGCATCATGGAGGTCATTGACGCCATCACCACCACGGCACAGAGGTGAGCGGGACGGGGCTGCGGGCTGGGAGCTGCACCACCCCGGCCATCACACCCACCCACCTCCTTCTCTTCCCACCCGTGTCCTTGCAGCCACCAGCGGACGTTCGTGCTGGAGGTGATGGGTCGCCACTGCGGGTAAGCCTCCGTGGGTGGGGAAGCCCATCGGTGGGACGGGATGCCACATTTGGGGCCGGTGCTGCCACCGCCGTGTCCCCCCAGGTACCTGGCGCTGGTGTCCGGCTTGGCCTCGGGCGCCGACTGGCTCTTCATCCCTGAATCCCCTCCGGAGGACGGCTGGGAGGACCTCATGTGCGAGAGGCTCGGGGAGGTGAGGAGGGGTTCCTGCTGTCCCATCCCCTGTTCCCCCTGCAGAGTCCCCGCAGGCTGAGCCCTGCAGCCAGTGCCCGGCCCCTGCGAAGCTTCGGGAGCTGCCGCCATTGTCCCTGTGAACCGGGGCACTCAGCCGAGCGCAAATCCAGCCCCGCGTGCCAGGGGCAGCGCTGGCTTGGGGGCTCAGCTGCCCGTGACCCGAGCCACCCCCAGGGCAGCATGGATGGCAGGGAGGAGAGGGCACTCACACATGGCCCACGGTGAGTTTTGGCTGAGCCGTGGTGGCCGTTTGTCCTCCCCTCGTGCCAGACACGCAGCCGGGGCTCGCGGCTCAACATCATCATCATCGCCGAGGGCGCCATCGACCGCAGCGGCAAACCCATCTCCTCCAACTACGTGAAGGATGTAAGTGAATGCCCTGGCACCACCCTGGTACCCACAGACACCAGCAGGTCCCCAGGGTGATGTCCCCTCTTCCCCACAGCTGGTGGTGCAGCGCCTGGGCTTCGACACGCGGGTCACCGTCCTTGGCCACGTGCAGCGCGGAGGGACCCCGTCCGCCTTCGACCGTGTGCTGGTAGGTCCAGGGGAGTACATGGACAGGGGGAACCCTGCTCCTGCCATCCCTCTGCCTAATGGAAAGGGTTTGCCAGCTGGGGTGAGGCTTGGATGGGCTCAGCCTCACTGTGCTAGGCAGAGCTGTGCACCTGTTTCTCCTCATTTACTCCAAATTTCATGGATTTTTAAATAAAACCATCAGCTTTCCAGCAGTGAATCAGCAGCCACGTGGTTTCCAAGCCTGTGGGAGCATCCCTGAGCATCCCACCCAGCTGGTACTGGTGGCCCCAGTGTCACAGGTGCCCCTGTCCCTTTGCAGAGCAGCAAGATGGGGATGGAGGCAGTGATGGCACTGCTGGAGGCCACGCCGGACACCCCGGCCTGTGTGGTCAGCCTCTCTGGGAACCAGTCGGTGCGGCTGCCGCTCATGGAGTGTGTCCAGGTGGTGAGTACCGGGGAATTTGGGGGGGGGTCCCACTCCCCTCCCTGGGAACGTGGGTGTCATGGTGCTGCATCTTTCTCCTGGCTCAAGACAAAGGATGTGCAGAAGGCTATGGATGAGAAGAGGTTTGAGGAGGCCATCCAGCTCCGTGGAAGGTGAGGAGCTGGGAGCAGGACTGGGGGAGGCATCCCTCTTGGATGGGGGCTTCTCCTTGTGGGGAAGCTATTGACTCCTGCAGCCAGAAGGGTGTCACACCCCAGGGGCATGGGGGAGACTCCCCCTTCTCCCAGCTGTGCCTTGGGGACACATCACCGTGTCCTTGTAGGAGCTTTGAGAACAACTGGAACATCTACAAGCTGCTGGCGCACCAGAAGCCAGCTCAGGAGAAGGTGAGGGGTGATGGGGAGCAGCAGGGTACACCATCCCTGCCTTGGGGACACACAGGGATGTGCTGTTGCCATCCCTGTCCCCACAGAGCCCCTTCAGCATGGCCATCCTGAACGTGGGAGCACCGGCTGCCGGCATGAACGCTGCTGTGCGCTCGGCCGTGCGCATCGGAATCTGCCAGGGACACACCATCTACGTGGTGAGCGACGGCTTCGAGGGCCTGGCCAAGGGGCAGGTAAGGGGGACAGTGGGCCTGGGATGTCCTGGGGGGTGGGGTTGGGCTTGGAGGGGTGGAGGGAGGCTCTTCCCACGCCTGACTTGGTGCTGGTGCCCGCAGGTCCGTGAGGTGGGCTGGCACGATGTGGCGGGATGGCTGGGCCGTGGCGGCTCCATGCTGGGCACCAAGCGGTGAGTGCAGCCCTGGGGACGGGGCCACAGGGGAGGGGTGTCCCCACCACCTTCACCCCACCGTCTGCCCCCCTTCCCCACCACAGGACACTGCCTAAAACCTGCATGGAGAAGATCGTGGAGAACGTGCGCAAATTCAACATCCAGGGGCTGCTGGTCATTGGGGGCTTTGAGGTGCGGTGGAGTCCTCGGTTCAGTGGGGGCCGGGGTGGCTGTCAGCATCCCAAAGGACTCCTTCTGGGATGTGGATCCGGCTGCAGGGCCAGCATTTCCCAATCCCTCGGCTGCTTGCAGGCGTACGAGGGGGTGCTGCAGCTGGTGGAGGCGCGCGGGCAGTACGAGGAGCTCTGCATCGTCATGTGCGTCATCCCCGCCACCATCAGCAACAACGTGCCCGGCACCGACTTCAGCCTGGGCTCCGACACAGCCGTCAACGCTGCCATGGAGGTGAGGGACTCAGACAGGGATAGCTCACAGGGCTGCCCTGCTCCACCACCTTCCATCATGGCCTGGAGTGGCTAATGTCCTGAGCTGGGGAAGCAAAGGTGACTGGTGTGACCTCCCCTTCTTTGGGCACAGAGCTGTGACCGCATCAAGCAGTCGGCCTCGGGCACCAAGCGCCGCGTGTTCATCGTGGAGACCATGGGGGGCTACTGTGGCTACCTGTCCACAGTCACCGGCATCGCCGTGGGTGCTGACGCTGCCTATGTCTATGAAGACCCCTTCACTATCCACGACTTAAAGGTGAGCAGGCAGGAGCGGCTCCCTGGCTAAAATGAGATGAGAACTCGGGAAGGGAGGGCTCCGGAGCAGGGCAGGAGCTGGAGGAGCATGGCCAGGCTGTGCAGACGCTGGGTTGGTGTCAGGACGGGAGGGCTGCGGGACGGCTGCCGGCATCCCGGTGTTCATCTTGCAGGCCAACGTGGAGCACTTGACTGACAAAATGAAGACAGATATCCAGAGAGGGCTGGTGCTGCGGTGAGTTGGGGGCCCCTGGGGATAGTCACTGCAAGCCCCAGCCCTGTGGCAGGGAGCAAGGCTGGAGCTGAGCTCTTCCCATGGTCAGAGGGGGTTCCTGGGCACGGTGAGGTTTGGCACAGTGGGCACACGCTTGGCCGTGGGGACACTGAATGCCTCTGCTGCTGTCCCCACCCAGCCCCAGGGTCCTCCTGGGGACACAGGCCGGGGCTCTGGGCCTCAGGGAGAACAAAACAGCACAAAAAAGGTGTTATGGGAAACAAAGGGGGAACCCCTGGGGATGTTAGAGGAAGGAGCAGCCCCCCAAGCCCTTCTCTCTGCCCCCCAGCAACGAGAAGTGCCACGAGCACTACACTACAGAGTTCCTCTACAACCTTTACTCCTCCGAGGGCAAAGGCATCTTTGACTGTAGGATCAACGTCCTGGGCCACCTCCAGCAGGTACAGGGGACAGGGTGACATGGGCTGCGCTGGCCCTGAGAGCTGGGCAGGCCTGACATCCCCATTTCTTTGTTGCCAGGGGGGAGCCCCGACCCCCTTTGACCGGAACTATGGGACCAAGCTGGGAGTGAAGGCGGTGCTGTGGATGTCGGAGAAGCTGCAGCAAGTCTACAGCAAGGGTGAGCCGAAAGCTGGGGCTCCCACGGGGGGTGGGGGAGGCTGGTGGCTGCTGCTCCAGCCTTCCAGGCTTGGCCCCCAGTGAGGTGGCCAAGGTCAGCAGTGTCCCCCTCCCAGGGCGTGTGTTTGCCAACTCTGGAGACACTGCCTGTGTGATCGGGCTGCGGAAGAAGGTGGTGGCCTTCAGCCCTGTGACAGAGCTCAAGAAAGTCACGGATTTTGAGTAAGTCCCCATGCCCCAGCAGTTCACCAGCTCCCTGGGGAACCTTCCTGGGGTGTCCCCTCTAGAGCTGTGTCCCCCTGCACAGGCACAGGCTGCCCCAGGAGCAGTGGTGGCTGAACCTGCGGCTGATGCTGAAGATGCTCGCCAACTACCAGATCAGCCTCACCGAGTACATCTCGGGGCAGATGGAGCACGTCACCCGCCGCACCCTCAGCATCGAGAAGGGCTTCTAGTGCCACCAGCCTGACCCACAGCCCCCGCCGTGTTCTCTCTGTGCCCACATGCTGCTGGGGGAGCACTGTGTCCCCGCTGTTCTCAGTAGCCCTGTAGCTTTGCCATCGACCCCTTTCAGCAGGCAGAGCCTGGTGCTGGCTCCCAGAACGGCACAATCCTGCACCGAATTTCTGCTGCGGGGTCTGGTCCCTGTGCGGATGCAAAGGAGTTGCTTGAGCCCAGGCGCGCAGCCCAGACCCTTAATCTTCCCTTAATAGTTTATTGTTATTTAATGATGGGGTATTTTGAGTCCTTACTTAGCGGCTTGACCGCCTGAGCCAACTGCTGCTGCTTGTAGTCGCCTGCCCCACGTGCGGGAGGGGAGTGAGGAGGGTGTGGAGCCATCCCAGAGCGGGTGGGAGCTGGTCCCGGGGGCTTCTGGGTGCCCCTGAGCCCTGGTGAAGCTCCACTCCCTGTGGGGATCTCGAGGGATGAGCACGGGGGTCCTGGCGAGCCCCTGTCCCCTTGCATGACGCTTGGCTGCGTGGCCGCGCGCGCCGTGTCTGTCACCTCACCGCTGCTCCGTGACCCCCAGTCCTGCACCGCCCATGGTGCTGCTCCTCTCCTCTAGAGATAAAACCTGCTGGAGCCAAACCTGCCTCCTGGAGTGGTCATTGTGGGGGGATAGGTGGCACGATGGGGAGGGGCGGGGGGATAAGCAAAGCCTGATGGTTTTCCCAAGCTGAGTTAATCCTGGGCCAAGAGGTTTCCTGCTTTTGTGCATCCTCAAAGCCTGGGAGAGTGGGACCACAGGCAGCTTCTCCTCCCTATCTGAGCCGTGGTGGGTGCAAGGTCAGCATCCTTTCGCAATTCCAGAGAAAAATCACTTGGTTCCCACCTTCAAGGGAAGCACCCGAGTGCTTTAGGGTGGTGCTGAGCTTGTTTGTGAGGCAGTTTCTCAGGGTGCCGGCCAAGTGTGCCGGGCTGGCCGAGCTCCGCGCGCTCGGGCTGTGCCAGACGGTCACAGGGAGCCCCTTTCCCAGGCCACTTCCCTCCTGGGGCTGTCGGCTGACGGCTCCAGCCTCCAGGACAGCGTCAGCACCAGGATGCATCACAGTTTTAGGGGTCAAGCATGCTGTTATTTTGTCCTCCCCATGGAGCTGTCCCCAAGTGAAAGCTCCCCCTGACTTGCCCCCTGGCTTTCTCTGATGGAGTGACTCCCTCAGTGGACAAGGGAAGGGTCATGGATGTCATTTATCCAGATTTCTATAAAGCCTGGACACAAGCCCACCCAACATCCTTCTCTCTGCATTGGAGAGAGCTGGATTCCATGGATGGACTGTTGGATAAGGAATTGTCTCAATGGTCACATCCAGAGGGTCAGTGGCTCAGGGTCCCCATGGCAGTCAGTGACCAGTGGTGTCCCAGGGGTCCAGATTGGGACCAGAGATATTCAATATCTGCATCACTGCCCCAGGCAAAGGGATGGAGGCACCCTCAGCAGGTTTGCAGGTGACATCAGGCTGAGGGTGCAGGGACACTCCTGAAGGACAGGGCCATCCAGAAGGCCCTGGACAAGCTCCAGCAGTGACCCATGGGAATCTCATGAGGTTCAACACCACCAAGTGCTGGTGCTGCCCCTGGATCAGGGCAGCCTCTGGGATCAATCCAGGCTGGGGATGAGCAGATGGAGCAGCCCCTGGAGAAGGACTTGGGGGTGCAGGTGGTGAGGGCTGGCCATGCCCCATCCCAGAAATCCCCCTGTGCTGGGCTGATCCCCAGTGTGGGCAGCAGGAAAGGGATTGGGATTCTGCCCCTGTGCCCCTCTCAGGTGAGACCCCAACCTGCAGAGCTGCCCCAGCCCTGGGGCCCAGCACAGGAAGGACGTGGAGCTGCTGGAGAGAGTCCAGAGGAGGCACCAGGATGATCAGAGGGATGGAGCAGCTCTGCTGGGAGGAAAGGCTGGGAGAGTTGGGATTGTTCAGCCTGGAGAAGAGAAGCTTTGGGGTGACCTCATTGTGGCTTTCCAGTACCTGAAGGAGCCAACAAGGAAGCTGGAGAAGGACTTTGGACAAGGGCCTGGAGTGACAGTCCAAGCGGGAGTGGCTTCCCACTGTTTCAGGGTTAGATTGGATATTGTTAAGAAATTCTCGGCTATGAGGGAGGTGAGGCCCTGGGACAGGGTGTCCAGAGAAGCTGTGGCTGCCCCTGGATCTCTGGAAGTGTCCAAGGCCAGGCTGGACAGGGCTTGGAGCAAACTTGGATAGTGGAAGGTGTCCCTGCCCGTGGCAGGGGGTGGGATGAAATGGGCTTTCAGGTTCCTTCCAACCCAAACCATTCCATGATTCCATGATTTCAGTGCTTTTCCCCTAACTGAATACATTTTAACCTCTGGAGGAAGATGGTAACTATTGTATCTTCCGTGGCCCATGAAGTAGCAGACCTTGCTGATGGAGGCAGCTCAGCTGCTCCTCAATGAGTATCTGCTCTGGGGACCCCAGGCAGAGACCTGGCTTCTCTTGGAGCTCCACTTCCTGAGTGGGAAATGGGCTCTTCCACTCTCCCATGTGCGACTCCACTTTGGGGGAGCCTCAGCCCACTCCTTCCCCCCCTCCCTGCTTCAGCCACAGAACTCACACCTGCCTCACCACCAGCCTCTCAGAATCCCTGAGGATGGTTTGAAGGGAAGTGGCTCTGCACAGCTGCTGGCATTTTCCACAGCTGCATTTACTGCTCGATAATCCCGGCTGAGGCAGGGCAGGGTGAGAGCAGGTCACATGGAAAATCTGTCGGCAGCACAGCCCTGCAGCAGACAGGTTTAGGGTGTGAATGGGGACAGGGTGTCCCCAGGCTCAGACCAGCTGTGCGCTGAGGGACAGGAGCCACTGCAGCCCTCACACCTCATTTCCACCAAGAATAATACCTGGAGGGCCGAATATCTGGGAGAAAATGGACAGGCACAGCCACAGCATTCCCAGGATAAGCAGGAGGGGATGTGACCGTGCTCCCAGACTTCCCAGAACATCCAGCCCACCCTGAAAAGAGGGCAGAGCAAACCTCCAGGAGCATCCTGCAGCAGAAGGCAGGCTGCCAGGGTCCCAGCAGAGCTTCTGCTGGGGTTTGCTGGGATGCTGCAAGGAGCAGTTGGGAGCTCCGAGGGCAGCACCAGCAGCAGCCAAGGATGACGAGCACAGCACGTAGGCAGCAAGCAGCCCAACTTCTCCAGGAATTGTGTCAGTGTGGCCTCAAGGGCACGGCGATTGCTCCACCAGCCCCATGACCAGTGAGTCCTGATGGATGCTTCCTTTGATCACTCGCATCCCAGAAAAGCTGGGGGTCCAGCTCACCCCAACAACTCCCCTGTTCCTTGACATGGACAGGCCAGGGGCCTGGGAGAAGACTTGCACTCAGCAGGGTGAGTCTCCCAGGCCCTGGCTGTCAAAGGGAAGTCTGGGACATCATAAATCACACAACTGCAGCTGGGATTAACACAAAAGGCAAGAACGAAGGTCATTCGAGGAGTTAAAGGCATCAGCAAATCTCCCCCCGAGTGATGAGGGTCAAACTGTGTCCCTTCCCACCAAGGTCAGACAAACAGGCCTGTGGACACAGGGCTGTGACCATCCCTGAGGAGCATTCCTTCTGGCAGCACAGCCTGGACACTGCACAAACAGGGACAGGGGGGCCATGGAAAGGCCATGTCACCAGTGCAGCGCTGGGAGGCACAGGGGGCTCGTGTCCTGTGTCTCAGGGCCATCATCCTGCCCAGGTGGCTCTGCACTGAGCTTTCCTCACCACCTCTTTTGCTCCCTGCCTTTGCTGTGGTTGCAAGAAGGTTCCCAGACAGCCCAGTGCCCCTGCAGAGCCGTGCTGGGAGCAGGCTCACCGTTCCAGAGGTGCAGTGAAGCGGGAAGGCGCGGGGCTCCCAGCCCTCCTCCTGCTCCAAGGGCTCACAATGCACTCCCTGAACCAGAGGTAATCGAGCAGTGCCCCCAGCCAGGCCTTTGCTGAACTCCAGCCACCACTTACATGGCCTTGAGGGATAATTGGGTTTATTTGGTATGTCACAAGAGTTTAGTTTTAACAGCTCCATAAAACTTGGTAAATGCAGTTTTATCAGTTAAAGAGCAACACCCACCCCTGATGCCTGTGCAAAGCAGGCAGCAACAGCTCAGGGCCTTTTAACTGGAATGTTTCCTTAAGCTGCTCTAATGCCTGCAGGGAGTGTTAGGGTGGGAGGACAGCTGAGCATTCAGGATGTGGGAGTCATTTCTGGTTCACCTAGGCTGCTCTGAGCTTTCCTTTGGGCTGCCTGACCACCATGGCAGGCACTGGTGCACCAGCAAGGACCTGAGGAAGTCAGCCAGGAGCTGGAAGATAAATTAAAAACTGAACATTGACCTTCACCACCTGCACCAGGCAGTTCTTGGTGACCGTCTGAGGCAATGTCACCCTGTCAGACTTCACCAAACCAAATCTCTGTCATACAAACTGCCCTCAGAGGTGCTGTGCACCCCCAGGCTGGCCGAGCGTCCAAGACCTTCCCAGCCATCAGCAGGCTCTGCCTTCCCTCAGATCACACAGCATCTCTGGATGCAGCCCTGTTCCTTTCTGCTTTGGTGATTTGCCTGCAGCTCCCATCCATGAGCCCCAGCAGTGTCAGAGCCTGCTGCACAAGCAGGAAACCTCCAAGAAGGAGCATCCCATCCCAGCCCCTCACACGGGAAGCAGAGCAGGGAGCACCGAGGCTTTGGCTGCAGCCAGGAATGTGTGGGCAGGACAGCGCTGCAGGGCTGGGGCTCCAGGGAGGTTGGAATGGGGATGGGCGTTGTCACTCCTCCTGCAGCTCCTTCTTCTGGAAGGCCTGAAGCCTCCTTGCCACTGTCTGCTGGATGATCTCTAGCCCCTCTGTGTCCAGTTCCTTCATGAGAAGCAGGATGGCATTCAGGACATTGTTCTGTCGGGATAAGGCAGACACTGCTTTGCACCAGCCAGCCACGACAAGGACACTCAATTTTCCCTGCTCTTTCTAGGAACTCCTCCACCACCACCACCACCACTGGCAGCAGTTTGGAACAGCCACCTGCAGCCACGGGACTGGGACTAACAGCCGAGCCCTCAGGGCAAACACAGGCAGAGGCTGCATGTGGCATGTGATTAGGCTGGAATGCAGCACAAACCCATCCACCCAGTCCTGTGCGCTGCCCACAGCCTCTGGCTCCCGGCCATGCTCCAGCCGGGCTTCTGTAAGGAAAGGCACGTCCAGGAGCGGCCACCCTTGCCCTCCAGCGTGTGTAGGATGGGAAAGGACAGGAGCCCCCTGCTCTGAGGAATGAGCAGAGCTGTTGCTCTCTGCAAAGGACCCTTGAAGGTCCCCAGCCCTGACACCACCACAGGACCGCTGCCAACACCAGGGTGTGGCTGTCAAACCATGTCTTGAAGAATTCCAGGGAGAGATTCCACAGCCTAAATAACTGTCCTTCTAGGGAGAATCTTCTGCCCAACATCCAACCTGAAGCTCTCCAGCTGCAATGGGGGGCCATTTCCCCCTTTTTTAATGGTCAGAGCCTGTGGGCTGCTCTAGGCAGCTAAGGCAGAGTGAGGCAGTGTGGGTTAGATCCTGCTTTGCTGGACAGCACTGAGTCCAGCATTCAGCAATTCCCAGCTGAACCACCAAAATCCAGGTTTATCCAAGGTTACATGATGGAGGGGGCTGAGAAACCACCTAAGCTTCCTGTTCAGAAGCCCCTTCCCAAGGTTTGACCCTCCTCTTGCTAAAGAAAGACTTTCTAATGTCCAGTCTGACCTTCCCCTGGCACAGTTTTGAACCATTCCCATGTCTCCTATTGTTGGAACCCAGCTAGAAGAGCTCAGCACCTCCCACTCCACATCCCTTCCTCAGAAAGATGCAGAGGGGGATGAGGTCACCCCTCAGCCTCCTTCTCTCCAAATCAGACAAACCCAGAGCCCTCAGCTGCTCCTGGACATTTCTTCATGCCCTGACATCAGCTCTGTTCCCCTCCTCTGGGGACATCCAAGGTTCTTCATATCCTTCAGTGCTGGGGCTCAGCCCCACAAACAAGGAAAAGCAATTTGGTCTTTAAAAGATACTCACTCTCTTCTTGCAGCTGCAATCTGTCTCTTGAGACAAAAAGGAGGAATATTTATCCCTGGGAACAGGCTTCATGTCAAGCTCCTCCTGAGTTTTGCTGAAAAAAAATGAGGAAAAGCAAATGTTATTATGACCAGGTGGGAGAATCTTCCTCTGCCAGGCCAATCCTTCCTCATCATCAGCAACCATGCAAGGAGTATCCAGCTGGAGGACTCCAGGGAATAGACTGGAGCTCCCAGATCAGAGAGGATTCATCCTCCCAGATCAGAGAGGATCCATCCGATCCATCCCTGCCTGCACATGCAGCTGATGAGCTCAGGTCACCCCCCACAGCAGAGCCTGTTTGGCAGACACAGAACCAACCCCAGCAGTGCCACCGAACCAGAACAACTCCACCGCAGTAACTGGGACAATGGGAACCTGCACCAGCTGCAGGCCTGGCCCCTGGAACGTCAGGGTTCTTTCCTGATACACACAGGTTCAGCCCAGAAATGCTGGCAGCTGCCCAGCCCTCACTTTGTCTCCTCCAGGCTGCAGGTGAGCAGCTCGCCCTCGGGCTCGGTGGTGGATCCGGTGGCGCTGGACGCGGGGGACTCGGACCAGCCGTTCTCCACGCTCCTCCGGGCCGGCGGGGCCGTGATCTCCACGCCATCCACCAGCGCCTGCGACAGCTCCTCCTCTGTCACAGCTGCAAAGGCCACAACAAACGCCTGGTGCTATGAACTGTAGCAGTCCAGGGGGACAGCATCTCTAGTGGGGCAGGTTCTGCTGCTGCAGAGCTGTTCCCAAGGGGGTTGGTCCAAACATTTTCTGGCATTTTGCTTTCACCCTCCTTCTGCAGTGAAACCTGTGCAGGAGAATGTTGAAAGCAATCACCAGCCTCTCAAAGTGAGAAGTGAGAAGGGTATCAGGGAAGGATGCAAACATGCTTTGCTATTTCTTGTCTCTGGAGAAGGCTACAAAAGCCACCAAATTGCTGCTACCAGATGGAAAAAAAAACAGAGAAGCTTTTCTACAGCAGCAGATCCAGTTATAGAACCTTTGTCAGACCACAGCAAAGAGAGAGAGCTCTAAAACCACTAATTAGTGGTACTGTCTGAGCTATAATGAGGCACTCAGTCCTGCTACTCTGGGGAAGGGAAAGAGAAGGGAAGGGAAAAGGAAAGGGAAAAGGGGAAAGGGGAAAGGGAAGACAAAGAGAGAAAACTGCTTAGGAGCACTGGATCTAACTCAACCCCTAATTCAACTTCTGATTCTAGGAAAACGCAAAGGACACCTCTGAGAGGAGCCAACACATCCCATTTCCCAGGTGGCCCTGGCTGGGGCTGTTTGCAGGTGACAAAGCCCACCCTGGTTGTCGAGCTTCTGCAGGCTGGGCAGGTTGCGCAGCACGGTCATGCGGTAGCGGTGGGGGTCGGGCCCGCAGCAGGGGTTCTCCGCCAGCCACAGCACCCGCAGCCGCGGCAGCGTTTTCAGGTAGAACAGCTCATCCAAGCTCGTGATGTTGTTCTTCCTCAGGTAGAGCTCACTCAGGTTCTGGCACTGGTGCAGAGGCTCGAGGTCAGAGATGCCGTTCACGCTGTAGAGACACGGTCAGAGCCCATCCCGCCCTCGCTGCCCTATCCAGGAGGGAGCACAGCACTTCCCAGTCCCCTTCCCTGCAACAGCCTCACCCCCAGCACGGCACAGCAAGGGACGTGCAGCCCATGGCTTGTGGCATTTCATCTTTGTCAGCAGAGAGAAGCATTGAAAGAGCCATCACTCCACTCTGCTGAGGATGACAAAGAGCCTCTTCTCCCCCGCTTTCTGTAGCAGCTCCTCAGACCCACCCAAGGAGAAGCCATGTAGGATTCCCAAGTTAAAAGGCTCGAATTCGCAGAGCATTTGCACCATGGGATCCCCAGAATAGGTGAAAGTTGAGTCTATTATGGAAAGGGAAAGCTCTGAGAGATCCATGAAATATTTCAACAAGCATTTTGGAAACAGGCCACATACAGAGGCCAAGAAGATCCCTGTCAAAACTATGAAGTAGAACTCCAGGACCAACAATCCTAAGGGGTTTTATCACTTGTCAAAACAGAGAATATTTTCTAAAGGAGCACAGGGAACAGTGCAGAGGAACTACTGAGGAATAATCATTTCTGTATCTCTGTTGCTTGAGAAATGGGGCATGAAGAGCCAGGCAGCTCTCACACACAACCCTGGCAACGCAGGAAGAAACCATCTCCAGGAAAAGGTGATTTCCCTGCCCTCTCCAAAGCTGGCAAACTGGCATTCACCTGAACGTGATCACCTCGATGTTGGGCAAATCCCGGCATATGGATATCTGGGCAGGAAGAGACAGAAACAACAAGTTGGCACTGGTGGGGGAAAATATAAATAAACCAAAATGAAATCACAAAACGCACCATCAGGAATTTGGCTTTGATTCAGTCTAACATGAGCTTAACAGCACCAGAGATTTTCTGACACAGCGAGTGCAGCGTCAGCAGCTCCTCCGGTCTCTGCTCAGGAGTGGAAGTGCAGATTCCAGTCAGTGTCACATTGTTCTGCTCCAGCAACTCTGCAGCCTCCACAGGCAGGAAAGGCTCCCTCCCACCCCTGCCAGCCCTCTCTTAGTGACAGAACCTCATCCAAAATCAGCACAGGGGAGGACTCGGTCCCGCTCTCCGAGGCTCCATGCTGGGCCTTGGAGAGAAATTTTCCAATGTGGAAACAGGAGCAATCCCATTATTTTATGGTGTGAGATGCTAATCAACCCTGAAAAGCCCTGCAGCTCACAGGCACTGGGCCAGCCCAAAGCCAGGCCATCCCCAGAACCCTGCCAACCCCATCGCCTCCATGGTGTCCCTGCTCCGGCTGTGGGCCCAGGCTCCTCTGGCTCCTCCAGTACTTACATCCGTCAGGTGGCTGCCCCTGTGAGAGGAGAGGGGGGTCAGGGAGAGCACAGCAGGGCTGAGTCTCCCCCTGCACCCTCCACAGCCAGGGTGACAGCCCCAGCGCCTGGCCTGGCCCCACCAAACCACCCCAGCACAGTCTGCCATGGGCCTTGTGCCTCCCCTTCCCCAGCCCTGCCTGTTCTTCCTCACCCAGTCCTATCTGATCCCTCTCACGCAGCGCTGCCTGTTCCCCACTGCTGCCTGTCTGCCCTTACCCAGACCCGTCCAGCCTGCCCATCCCTGCCTGACACCCAGCCCNGCCTCAGGCCCCGCCTGGCCGGGGCGGCTCCGCAGCTCCGGGGCTGGGTTGGCCTCGTCCCCTCCCCTCCCCGCCCCTCCGCGGGTCCGGCACCGCCTCAGCCCCCGGGCCGCACCCGCCCGAGCGCCGCCGCCGCAACGCGCGCGGGTTGAGGTGGTTGGTTATTCATATTTACGGGTAAATCCTATTAGTCGTTTAATTACATCTCATTAGAGAATGTTTTGTACACAGAGCTACGCCTTTGTGGGTGTATGTTTATGCGAAGGGATCACCGTGGAATCGTGGAATGGTTTGGGTTGGATGGGACCTTAAAGCCCATCTCATTCCAAACCCCTGCCATGGGCAGGGACACCTTCCACTGTTCCAGGTTGCTCCAAGTCCTGTCCAACCTGGCCCTGGACACGTCCAGAGATGGGGCAGCCACAGCTTCTCTGGGCAAACTGTTCCAGGGTCTCAGCACCCTCACAGGGAAGATTTTTTTTTCCTAATATCTAATCAAAATCTACTCCTTCCATTTGTACCCATTCCCCCTTGGAATAACACATAATGAGTGTATAATTTTATATCTGACTTTACACATAAAACCCCATATATCCCATATCTATATATGTACGAAGTGCGCAAAAATAAAATANTGGCTCCCCAGCCCGGGCCTGCCTGTCCCCTCTCCATCCCTGCCTGTTCCCTCCCCATTCTGGCCTGCCACCCCTCATCCATCCCTGCCCATCCCCTCTCCTAATCCCTCCTTGCGCCCCCAGCCCAGGCCTGCCTGTCCCCTCTGCATCCCCGTCCCCTCTCCATCACTGTCTCTTGGCCTCATCCGAGCCTGTCCTCCATCCTCATCCCTGCCTGTNGTCCAGAGATGGGGCAGCCACAGCTTCTCTGGGCAAACTGTTCCAGGGTCTCAGCACCCTCACAGGGAAGATTTTTTTTTCCTAATATCTAATCAAAATCTACTCCTTCCATTTGTACCCATTCCCCCTTGGAATAACACATAATGAGTGTATAATTTTATATCTGACTTTACACATAAAACCCCATATATCCCATATCTATATATGTACGAAGTGCGCAAAAATAAAATACATCTACATTTTCTATAGTAAATATATAATTTATGCCCTCTCGCCTATCCCTGCCTGCTCCCCATCCACATCCCTGGCCCCCTCTCTCCTCAGCCAGTTCCTAAATATTCCAACAGGTGATAGTTCAGCCCTTGAAAAATATGTTTCATACAAATAAGAGTCAATGACTATCTCAAGAATGACTAATACAGCACTGCGGTTTCTTACTCCTCTTATCCCATGGGGCAATAAGAAAACTAACATTCACCTTTGAACCAGACTTGGGACTGAGGTGGTGCAGGATTCATTTTTACAGAGACAGAGTCCTTCAGGAATCCTCTCCTGGACTGCTGGGTTTCTACACCACTGTATGATGTGGTGCAGAAAAACCTCCAGTTTGTATCTTCAGGGCTGTGACAGCAGCAAGTGGTTGAATGGGAGAGCTGGAATAAAAAGGTCTGGAGAAGCAGTGTGGTTAGTCCATAAAAAGGGTTTAATGCAGAGTTTTCCAGTGTTTTTCTGTGTGTTTCCACCTTATTCGGCTACAGAAACAACTGCAGGATGGGGTTTGGGTGTTCCGTGTTTGGTTGTGTGGGTGTTTGGGCCTGCTGCGAAAGGAAGGGTTCAGGTGTGTGGACGGGACACTTAGGGACAGAGTTTACAAAATCACAGAATCATTAAGGTTGGAAAGCACCTCCAAAATCATCGAATCCTACCTGTGACCAATCCCCACCTTGTCACCCAGCCCAGAGCACTGAGCGCTGTGTCCAGGCATTCCCTGGACACCTGCAGGGATGGGGCTCCAAACCTCCCTGGGCCACGTGTCAGTGAGGGCAGCAGCACGACCTGAGGAACAGCAATATCCAGGACTTTGTGGTACTTTTGTTCACTGAATCCTGGTGTTTTCACTTCCACTGGAACATGGAGACACCAGGCATAATTCCAACCACCCGGCTCTGCAATCCCAGCCCTGCATTGCTGCACTGTTGGCAGACAAGCCTGTCCCTGAGACAGGTTAAGGAGATTAAGGACTCTTCTCTAGATGCCACAGAGAGATTTTTGTGCTCATCCCTCTGGAAAAAGCACAGGTCAGTCAGTTTTACCAGCACTGTCTGCTCTGACACCTCTCCTGAGACTGAATCAGACAAAACATTTATTTCATTCAGGTTAATTAAACAAAATCTATTTTAATCTGCAGTTTAATTCTGCAAGTAGTAGCAATAATCATCTCAGGCAAACCTCTGCCCCAGTCTTTTAAAAAGAGAGCAGTTAAATAATGCATTTAGGCTTGTGAAGTGCATGGAGAGAAGAATAGGAGAACCCCTGAGGCCTGGGACCACGTGGCCTCTCCAGACTGCACAGGATCAGCTACAATCCATGGCACATCCACAGCCTGCTCACGGCCCTGCAGTGCCACTAACAGATCTTTCAGTGCTCCAGAGCAGAGCTCAGATCTCCCCACGGCCCTGATGAGGTCCCACCTCACCCCCTAATTCCTCATGGTGGGTTGTGGTCACTTTTTGAGTCTGTGGGAGCCAGAGAGCAAAAAGCTCTTTGCGCACTTGGGCTCATATCTGAAACACCTTCAGTCAGGTCTGCTCTATGCAGCAGCCTCACATTTGCTTTCCAGCTCCATATCAGTGTTTTCTAAAATGAGTCCATTAGAACTTGTTTAACGGCTTTGTGGAGGGTCCAGGAAAGCCTTTTCTTGCACATAATCCGTTGTAAGTATTTTTTCCTCTCATTTCCAATCAGGGCCTTTGCTGTAATCTGTGATTTCCTTTATGCAGAGTCTCACAGCTCACTTGTGATTCCCTCAACAGCCTCAGAAGGAAAAGTTGGAACCCTCTGTGTGTCCTGGCTACTGAACTGAAGCACCTGGATGTGACGTGGGATTGCTGCTGGAGTGTGAGTCACACACAGGGAATTTGAAGGAGCTGGGAGCTGCCAGTGATAGTGATGACTGCTCTTGCTGCCAGTAGCAGCCACACCTCCACACAGCTCTCCAGGCTTGTCACTGTCACCAACACGTGTCTGCCCTCCCAGGTGTCATGGAATCACAGAATCACTCAGAATCCCAAGCTGGAAGGAACCCACAAGGATCATCCAGCACCCTGCACACACACCTCAACAATCCCACCCTGTGCATCCCTGAGAGCATTGTCCAAACACTCCTGGAGCTCTGGCAGCCTTGGGGCCGTGCCCATTCCCTGGGGAGCCTGGGCAGTGCCCAGCACCCTCTGGGAGAACCTTACCCTGATATCCAACCTAAATCTCCCCCCAGCACAGCTTCCTGACATTCCTTCAGGTCCTGCATGGAGTGGTTTTGTCTTCCATTGGCCACATCAGATCTCACCAGCACTTCATGGAGATGGAGAAGGCAGTGCCTGTCTGGACACCTCCTCCTGAGTCCTGGCAGCTGGGAGGGCAGCCAGAGCCACCTCTCCTGGTGCAACCCCACTCTGCTAACAGCAGATTTATGTGTTCTGGAAGCTGATCCCTATCAAGCACCATCCTGGTTAAGAAAAGCTGTTAAACAGGATAGAAGGAACAACATGGCTTTGGGAGAGGCATTCAGAGAGTTTTATCTTCCTAATATCTCAGAGAGGTGGTCAGCCCTCCTGGAGATGGGCTCTGCTTCCTGCCCTTTCCTTTTCCTCAGAAAAGCCCCATGCATTTGAGAATGTCTCATCTCTGAGCAACAAGTTGTTCCTGTAACTGCTGCAGTGTGGGGTCACAGCAGGCTTGGCCATGCTGTAGTTCCGAGGATGCTCATGGCAGCTCTCCAGCAGCTCTCCCACCCACGGGACATTCCCTGTCTGCAGCCGTCACCGCTCAGGGTCCAGAACACCGTGTGTGATCACTATTTAGATGTTGGCAGGAAATGGCAGAGTTTGACAAGAGCCAGCAAAATAAGCATGTCATCATGATGGATGGAGACAGGCACATCATGCAGGCTCTGTCAACTTTCAGTTTGGGAAACATCCCCTCTTTAGTCCCTCTGAAGAGCCAGCCAAGAGGAGCACCTGTGTCTACAAGACACTTCCAGAGCCAAGGAGGCAGATGAGCACTCCAGGACCAAATCCACAGAGAAGCTTCTGCAGAAGTTTTGTGGTAAAGGCTTTGGAGAGGATTTCCAGGAAAGCTCCTGCTCCCTCTGTTGTCCCCTCTGACCACACCAGCACTAGCCCTGTTTCACCAGAGAGCAGCTGTACAGACACTACAGCCACACCTGAAGCCACCTGGGGACACTGCACAGCTCCAGTGGCCTGACCAGGATGAGGAATTGCCCAACAGACAAGATCTGTCTCACCCAACAAATATGAATTTCCAGGGCAGACATCCACAGTAAAGGCAAATCACAGCCAACTGCACAGAGTGAGTATTGAGGGGCTGGTGCATGTCCAGGGAAGGGAACAGAGCTGGGGAAGGGGCTGGAGCTCCAGAAGAGGCTGAGGTAGCTGGGAGGGCTCAGCCTGGAGAAAAGGAGGCTCAGAGGTGACCTTCTGGCTCTGCACAACTCCCTGACAGGAGGGGGCAGCGAGATGAAGGTCAGGCTCCGTTCCCAGGGAACGAGTTGAGGACTCAGCAGTGTAACGTTTATGATTGGGCTTGATTTTTCCAACCTGAATGACTCTGTTCTGTTCTGCTCATTTCCCTCTGCTCTTTTGGCAGGAAGGTGAGGCGGCACTTGGGGTTAAAGGTTATTCCTAGCAGGATCGTTTCTGTGATCCCCTGGCAGCAAAGAGCTGCACAGGTGCTGGTGGTGGCAGCACAGAGCCAGGAAGGGCTGCAGCGGGATGGCAGTGGGAGCTCACACGGAAAAGGTGCCACTCACACTCCAGGGAGAAGCTGTTTGAGAGCCTGGTCCGTCCCCCTCGGCAGCAGAGCCGCCAACGCTCACTAATGATTCCCGAGCTGGCTGAGTCCCTGCTGCGGTTCCTGTTGCTCTGGAAGCGTGTCCATGTGCTGTGTGGGTGGTGTGGGGGAACGGAGGCCGAGGGGAGCGGGAGCTGCCAGGCTGGCTCTGCAGCTGCACACGTGTGCTGCTGGAAAAAAACAAACTCCTTTCCATAACTTCCAGAAGTGTGTCTTTTTCAGCCTGTAGTTCAGAGGCAAACGCCACAACCCCTGGGTGAGCATCCCTGTTTGCCCTTTACATGGCAAATATAGCAGGTGACTCATTCCTTCGATCCTGAAAAGAAACAGAGCAGGTGGATTTGTGAAACTTCCAAGATGCACTTGGAATCAGGAATTTAGGTAATTCCCACCTTTGTTTTTATGGGGTTTTTTTTCCCCACTTTGGTTGGTTACCTATTGAAAAAAAACCTGAAAAAATTAACATCAAAGTTCAATCTCAATTAGCATGGATTGGCAGGACCTATGGATGGACTTCAGCATTTGCTCAGCTGAGGAACAGCTGGAAGGTTTCCACCAGGAGCTGATTTGGATGCTGTCAGAGCAGCCCAGAGATCTCAATAGTGCAAGCACGAGCCACTCTGCTCCACTTAGGATCAATTTTTGGGACTACACACAACTGGATAGAGGGAAATTGCTGTTCTGGGAGCCGTTACACAGCAGCTCCTTGCCACAAATGTTTTCTACTCATGACTTTTCACTCACTCTTTGTTCCTAATCTTTAATCTTCACTTAAATGTTCTTAATCGTCACTTAATCTTTGTTCTTGCATGACACTGACCTCCTAAGGGGGCGTGTGAGGAAGGAACAGGATTAAGAGGTGAAACAACTTGGCTGCAAAGCAGCAGGTCTGGGTGGAGAAAAGTGCTAGTTCAGCTCCCAGTGCCTCTTCGTGCCCTTCTCCAGATCCTTTATAAATTCCTTCAGTTCCACCCTGTTTGGACTGCCTTCACTAAATCCTCAGAAAGGAGGAAGGCAAGAGGGAGCTTCCTGGCCCACCTTGACTCTAATGTTCTCTGCCCTTTTCCCATGTTTTTTGGTCTCTTTGTAAGGGAGGGACATATCATCCTGATCCCTTCAGGCTCCTTCCTGTGCATCTCACAGCATCACATGCTCTGCATAAAGAAACATCATATTTCACTTTGATTTGCAAATCAGCAGGATCCCAATTCCCATGTAAATGTATTCACAGGATGCATGTTATTGAAAAAAGGAACTGATAACAACTGCCTCTACAGAGCAGTGGGTGCAGTGGAATTTGCTCCTTATTTTAGCATTTCAGCTATAACTGTGAGGCTGTTTCTTCTCATCCTGTCCCTATTCCCTGGGAGCAGAACCTGACCCCCACCTGGCTGTCCCCTCCTGTCAGGGAGTTGTGCAGAGCCACAAGGTCCCCCCTGAGCCTTCTTTTCTCCAGGCTGAGCCCCCCCAGCTCCCTCAGCCACCTCTGGTGCTCCAGCCCCTTCCCCAGCTCTGTTCCCTTCTCTGGACACACTCCAGCCCCTGTGTCCTTCTTGTCATGAGGGTCCAGAACTGGACACAGCACTTGAGGGGCCTCACAGTGCCCAGCACAGAGGGACAGTCACTGCCCTGGGCCTGCTGGACACACCATGGCTGGGACAGCCCAGGGGCCATTGGCCTCTTGCCCACCTGGGCACATCTGGGCTCATGTCCAGCCACTGTCACCAGCACCTCCAGGGCCTTTTCCAGCTTTCCAGCCACTCTGTCCCCAGCCTGGAGCTGCACGGGGTTGGTGTGACCCAAGGGCAGGACCTGGCATTTAGCCTTATTGACCAACTCACCCTGTTGTCCTCAGTCCATGGATGAGCCTGTCCAGAGCCCTCTGCAGAGCCTTCCTGCCTTCCACACTCCCAACTTGGTGTCACCTACAAACATACTGAGGGTGCCCAATCCCCTCATCCAGATCATGGGTAAAGATATTAAACAGAGCTGGACCCAACACTGGCCCCTGGGGTTCCCCAGTGGTGCCTAGGCCAACCTGGATGTAACTCCATTCCCACCATTCCCTGTGCCATCAGCCAGGTTTTTGCCCAGCAAACAGTGCATCCCTGGAAGCCATGAGCAACTGGTTTCTCAGGGAGAATGCTGTAGGAAAGTGTCCTCGGCACAGGTGAGACTGTTGATTTAACTGCACAAGGGGTTCTACAAACTCTGGCAGGAATATGTCTGTGGAGATCATGGTCAGGAGGGCCTCAAATCCAGGTTGACATTGCAATACAAGCTGGAAATGGCTTAAGCAAACAGAAAAACATCTCTTCAATCCGGCTTCACTCCCTGCACAAAAGGCTGCCTCTCTGAGTGCCTCTGGGAGCAGGGAAATAATCTCCATGGGATCATCTCACACGTCTGTGTCACTGCTGCAGAGGCCAAGCACAGCAGGCTCAGGTGTTCCCCAAAGGCAGGGAGGCTTCCCTAACTCCTGGTTACCCAGATTTAAATGTAAAGGAAAGGATCAAACCATGCTCAGATCAGCTGTTTCTTTTCTTCCATGCCCTGTTCTCCTGCTCAGAGTATTTTCAGGAGCATTGGGGTGTCTGCCAACACTGGGACAGGGAAGAGGCCCTCATTCCTAGGAAATTCCAGATGATTTATCCCTGCTGGTGTCTTCTTGTCCCACTGGTGAAGGGGAAGATATTGAGGAGAGGTGGCCAATACCTTGCCCTCTGGTGAGGGTTGTAGGCAGAGTTTTGGGGTTTACAGTCTCTGAGACTCGAGTACTGCCCAGATTTATAAATATGGACCAAGGGCTGGAAAACAAATGTCCATTAAACTTCCTGCAAGAAAGGCAGGAGGACCTGAGGTCACTTGGTCTGTTCAGCCTGGAGGAGGCTGAGGGCAGAGCTCATCAGGGGCTGCAGCTTCCTCCCAAGGGCCAGCTCCAATCTCTGCTCTCTGTGACCACAGACAGGACCTGAGGGAACAGCTGGAGCTGTGTCAGGACAGGGTTAGGTTGGAGATCAGGGAAAGATTCTTCCCCAGAGGGTGCTGGGCACTGCCCAGGCTCCCCAAGGAATGGGCACGGCCCCAAGGCTGCCAGAGCTCCAGGAGAGTTTGGACAATGCTCCCTGGGATGCGCAGGGTGGGATTGTTGGGGTGGCTGTGCAGGGCCAGGATTTGGACTGGATGATCCCTGCGGGTCCCTTCCAGCTCAGGATCAGTGTGTCGGTAACTGTGCTGTAACACAAGCAAAGCACTGAGACGAAACCATGGGCATAAAAAACCCTGTGGTATTTCTAAACCATCAAAAGCTGTGAAAATACTGCTCAGCTTCCTCCTTAGCTGATAAATTCACCTTTGTGTTCTGGGGCTGGCAGGGAGAGGGAAGGCAGCCAAGCAGCCTCTGGCTTGTCTCTTCTCACGAGTGTCAGAGGTGATGGAAATGGAGCTGGGGCTCCCCCAGGTGTCTCTGTAGTCATCACCTGGGAATGCACCACGAAGCCATCAGCGATTTGCTCTCTTCCCTTTGCACTTTGCCTCCAGCCTGCTCTCCCGGCATTCTCAGCTGCTGCCACTTCTTCAATCTGTGTGGGGAATGGTGCCAGGAATAATCCTGGCAGCCAAAAATCCCACTGAGAAGAGGCACCGACCTGTTCAAGTCTCTGCCTCGCTGCTTGTTAACAGCACAATGGGGCATGCAGGGCATCACCCAGCCCTCACTGCACAGGAAATGCATTTCAGTGAGAAAAATAGTCACTGCTGGGTTGTCAGATGGTTATGGAAGCACTTCTGGAGCAGGATTACGTGCTGCAGGAGCAGCTTGTGGGATAACACCTGCACCTTCAACTTGAAAAAGAGAAGGTTTAGATTGCATATTAGGGGGAAATTGTCCCCTGTGAGGGTGGGGAGGCCCTGGCACAGGCTGCCCAGAGCAGCTGTGGCTGCCCCATCCCTGAAAGTGTCCAAGGTCAGGTAGGACAGGGCTTGGAGCATCCTGGGCTAGTGGAAGGTGTCCCTGCCCATGACAGGGGGTGGAAATCAATGAGCTTTAAGGTCCCTTTCAAACCAGGCAATTCTGGGATTCACTGGGATGAACCGAGCAGGCGCAATGTCTCCTCCTGTCTCCCTCCAGCCCTTTTGCAGTGCCGTGGTTTGCAAAGCACTGAAGAAGTCGGTATTTTGGTTAAACCACAGCTGTGTGTTTTAAGCCTGGGTGGTCCTCTCTGTGTGGGTGTCCTTTGCTAACCCCTGCACAGTCCTGGCCCTTTGGGGCTGCCGGTGCTTCACTGGTGCTGCTTGTGACACAAAACAGATACAATGGAGAAGAGGTGTTTGTGACGCTCCTCGTTGCACATGTTTTACAGAGAAACAATACCAAGGACGGGGGAGAAACCCGCCGTTTCAGCGGCGCTCTGCTGCCCTCGAGTGGGTGCCTAAGAAATATTCCGCTCTTCCCTCCCCACGTCCTCGGAACTAATGCTTTAACACAAAAAAAAGCCCCTCGCACGGACATTTTTAAACTGTTTCCGCAGCCTGGGGAGGGACAGGGCAGCGACCTCACCTGGGGCGAGGGTGCGGAGCCTCACCTGAGGGAGGAGGGGCGGGGCCTCGTTTTAGGCGGGGCTTCGTGGGGCGGGGGCGGGGCCTCGCCT
>VZTZ01011037.1:3840-13915 GCA_013400955.1 Drymodes brunneopygia | reverse complement strand
GTGACGCTTCCTGAGCTTTTGCGGGGTTGTGGCCGCCGGGGCCCGCCGCGCTCTCTTTCCTTGCTGCCGCGCCTTCTCCCCTCGACGGCCTTCTCCTTGAACGCACCGGCGGCACTGGTCGCTGGCCGTCCCCGCTCGACCGCCTTCCCCGCCCGGGGGTGAGTGCTTGGCGGTCCCTCCGTCGCTGGAGGCCGGCGAGTGCGGGCGACCCCGTGGCCGAGCGGTGGCTTCGCCGCTCAGCGAGTGTCCCCACTCTTCCTCGCGGTTGGAGCGGGACCGCTCCCAGTCACGCATGGCACAGGGCTGGTAGTGCCCCGACTCCGGCAGATCCCAGATCCTGTCGATCCTAACCCCGCCCCTTCCAGCCCCAGGGGGGTCCCAATCAATCAATGAATGAGGACACAGCACCAACAATATCCAACAATCCCCATTGGCCGCTTGCACTGGCCCCGCCCACCTTCTCCATCTTGGGGGCGGGGCCTCTGCAACATCGGCCCTCTTGGGACGTTTATTCTGGAAGCCGTTTTGGGGGTATGGCCTCGATTCCATTTGGGGGTGTGGCCCGTGTGGGTTCAGGCGTCTTGGGGCATGTCCTTGATTTCATTTTGGGGGCGTGGACGGTGCTTTTCAGCCATTTTTGGGCGTGGCCTCGGTGCCATTTTGGGAACATGTCCTTTGAAGTCGTGTGCCTTTGATCCCATTTTGGGGGCACGGTTTGTGATCTGTCAGTCATATTCGGGGGTGGTGTTAGTGCCATTTCGTAGGCGTGGCCTGTGCATGGTTGGCCATATTGGGGAGATGAAATTAAGGCAATTTTTGGGGCGGGGCCTCTGTGTTGTGGCCATCTTGGGGGCACGATTTCAGCTGCACTAGCAGCCATTTTGGGGAGTGTCTCAGATGAAGCGGTGGCCATCTTGGTGGTGGTGGTCTGTGAGTTGTCAACCATCTTGGTGGGCGTGGTCTCAGCACCAGCGGTGACCATCTTGATAGGTGTGGCCTGGCTCAGGCAGCCACCTCGAGGTTCCCCATGGGTAAGGCACCGGTGTCGTCCCAAGGGCGCAGCCCCCGCCAGTGGGAACCCCCTGGATCCGGGCCAAAAGCCAACATTTAGGGCAAGAAGAGCCATTTTTAGTAAAACCCGGGGAATTTTGGGCCGAAAAAGCGAATTTGGAGGTAATTGAAGATTTTTGGGGGTAAAAGGGGAGATTTTGGGGCAAAACTGGGGATTTTGGTGTTGAGTTGAGGAGGTTTGGGATCAAAATGGGGCAATTTTAGGGGAAAATGGGAGGTTTTGAGTCAAAATTGTGATTTTATGGGTAAAATGGGAGGTTTTCTTGAAAATGGAATTTTTGGAGGCAAAATCAAAGTTTTTGGCTCTAAACAGAGAAATTGCGGTAAAAATGGGGGATTTGAGGGCAAAAAAAGACGATTTTGGGTTGATTTGGGTCTGCAAATTGGGAGTTTGGGTGTGGAAGGGTCTGGTTTGGGGGGAAAATGGAAATTTAGGGTGCAAATCGGAAATTTGGGGGAAAAGTGGGGATTTGGGGTGAAAATGGGGAATTTGAGGCTTTAAAAATGCGATTTGAGGGTAGAAGAGCAAAGTTAGGCAGTAAACAGGGCAATTTTAGTCCAGAATGGAGAATCTGGGGTTAGATGAGCCCAGATTTGACCAATTTTGGGGTGAAAAGGGGAATTTTAGAGCTGAAGAGGCTTTTTGGGGAGAGAAATCAGGCAATTTTAGGGGATTTGGGGGTGAAATTGACAGTTTTGGGAGAGAAGGGGCCAATTTTGGTGTAAAATGGGCAATTTTTAATTAAAATGGGAAATTTGGGGTAAAACAACCAATTTTTGAATCAAATGCGAAAATCGGGGCTCAAAATGGGCACTTTGGGGGTCAAAAGATCAATTTTTAGACTAAAATTGGGGAAATTGGGGTCAAAAGGGTCAAATTTTGGACAAAAATGGACAATTTTGAGGCAAAAATGGACATTTTGGGGAAATTTTGAGGCAAATTCTGGAATAAAAGGAACAAATTGGTGCCAAAATGGACAATTTTGAGGCAAAAATGGACATTTTGGGGAAATTTTGAGGCAAATTCTGGAATAAAAGGAACAAATTGGTGCCAAAATGGACAATTTTGGGGTCAAAATGGGGAATTTCAGTGCCATTTGGGGATGGAAATGGGGAATTTGGAGTTAAAATGGGGAGTTTTGGGGCAAATGAGATAAATTTAGGACCAAAATGGACAATTTTGAGGTAAAAATGGGAAATTTGGGAGCAGTTTTGGGGTGAAAATGGGCAATTTTGGGGTTCAAAGGGGAGATTTGGGGGTAAAAATGGGCAAATTGGCGTCCAAGGCCTCCCCTCCCTCCACTCACCCCTCCTCCTCCGGCAGAGCCAAGCAGCCAATAGGAGCCCGAGGAATAGCGCGGCCACGCCCACGGAGACCCCGACGACCAATGGGAGGAGCCCAAACTGAGCTGGGGGAGAGAAATATCCCAAAAATAACCCTGAGTCTGCAAAACCCCCAAAACTACGCCGAAAACACCTATGGGGCAGCAAATATGCCAAAAACGCCAAAACCTCTCCAAAAACCCTTCAAGGTCACCCAAAACCCTAAAAATTGCCCCAAAATCCCCCTGGGGTCAACCAAAATGCCCCCAAACCCCTTGTGGTTGCCCCAAATACTGGAGACCTCAATTTGGGCCTCGTTACACCAAAAATCTCCATTTTTTACCCCATTTTGGACCCCGATTTTGGGGCTGACCTGGGCTGGGGACATTGACGGTGCCACTGGAAGGGGCCAGCACCCAAGGACCCTAAAAACCGCCCCGAAAATCCCAAAATCTCCCCAAGCCCTTCACTGTGACCTCAAATTCTGGACACCCCAATTCTGGCCTCATTACCCCAAAAATCTCCATTTTTACCCCGATTTTGGGGCTCACCTGGGCTGGGGACTTCAACGGCAGCGCTGGGAGGGGACAACACCCACCCAGTGTCCAGCTCCTCCTCATACTGGCAGCTGAAGCGGCCAGTGCTGGCTCCGGCTGCAGCCGGAGAGTGGACGGTGACCGAGATTTGGGCGTGGGCGCTCATGGTGGTCTCGGCACCGTCGCGGTAGAAACGGAAACGGCGCCGGACGTGGCCAGAGGGGGAGGGGACAAGGCAGGTGAGGTAAATTCGGGGTTCGAAGCCGTCTGGAATGGCTGAGGGAGTGGACAGGAGGAGGACGGGCTGGGATGGAGGGGCTGGGGGACACAGGAGGGGTGTGGTTAGAGGAGTGTGGTCATTGGTGGTGGTCAGTGGGGTATGGACATTGCGATGTGGACATTGGGGTGTGGTCAGCAACTTATGGTCATTTGCGGTATTGTCAATAGAGTGTGGTCAGTGGGGTGTGGTCAGTGGGATGCGGTCAATGGGTGGGTATGGTCAATGAGTGGGTGTGGTCAGTGGGTGGATGTGGTCAATGTCCAAGGTGTGGACACTGAGGGTGTGGTCAATGGGTGGATTTGGTCACTTGGGTGACCATGTCCACCCAAATGACTGCCCCAGCCCCACCCCACCCGGCTCCCTTTTTCCCCACAAAATCCCCACCTACCCCTGACCTCCACAGCCACGCTGCGGCTGGGCGGGGCCTGAACCCAAGCCCCGCCCACTTCCTCCTCCACCCGGCAGCTGAAATTCCCAGAGAATTCCAGGGAAACCTGCGGCACCTCCAGCTCCACCCCCTCCATGACGTCAGTGATGACGTCATGGATGACATCACCAGCGTCCGGTGACACCTCAACGCTGTCGCGGAAGAAGCGGAAGCGTTGTCGGAAGTCGCGGTGGGGGACAGAGCAGGACAGGCGCAGTTGGTGACCGGCGGCGACCACACCCGACGGCGGCTCCACCGACAGCCAGGGGGGAGGGCACGGATCTGGGAAAAATTGGGGAAAATTGGGTAAAGTTGGGAAAAAAAACCCCAAAAAATCAATGATATCTTTGACTTCTGGCCATGGTTGGGGTGAGTGGAAAAAGGACTAAAAATGGGCCAAAAATTCCATGTCTTGGAGGTGGAAGGGAAAAGATCAAGAAGCTGGAGGAGATGGAGAGGAGCTACCCAAATTTCCCCAAAATTCTTTTTATTTTTTGCTGGAAGAGGTTCCACCATGACCCCGCTTGGGTTGGGCTCAGATTGGGTCAAAAAAGCCTAAAAATAGCCCCAAAATTTGGTATTGGGGAGGTGGGAATGGAGAAAATTGAAAAGAGGGAGAAGATGGAGAAGAACCTCCCAGATTTCCCCCAAATCCTCATTTCTGGTGACTGGAGAATGTTTGGGAGCATCCACAGCGTCCTGGAGGTTCCACCAACCACAGGAGTTTCTGGGGTTGGGATTGAGTTCAAAAGGCCAAAAAATGGCCCCAAAAACTTTGATATTTTGGAAAAGCTATGGAACAAATCCCAGGAAATTCTCAATTTTGGACATTTTGGAGGAGATTTGGGGTCAGAACTAAACCAACCAAAACAAAACCCAACCATTGCCCAACTTCAGCATTTCCTCAACTTCCAAACCCAACCCTGAAGTGGCTCTGCCCTTCCCCAAGCCCAGAAAACGCCAATTTTGTCCCCCAAATCACCTCTGACGGTGACCGGGACAGCATCACTGGCGTAGGACGCAATCCAGCGCCCCTCGGTCATCTCCTCGTAGCGGCAGCTGAAGTTCCCGGTCTGGTTCCGGCCACTCCTCTCCACTCTCAGCTGGATGCTGGCGGTGCCGGAACCTTCCAGGACCCCTCCGGTGATGTCAAACTCATCCTGGAAGAACCCAAATCTCCGCTCGGCATTGCCAGGTGGGGCCTCACAAAGGAAAATGAGGGGCTGCCCTTCCACTGTGACGTTGGAGGGCGTCACCGTCAGGTTGGGCTGGGTTGGACGATCTGGGGGAAGAAGAAGACACAGAGTCAAGGTTGGGGGTGAACGGGGATGAATTTGGGGTAAAAAGGCTCCAATTGGGTGGAAAAGTAAACGTTGGGTGGAAAAGTCAAGTTTGGACCTGAGTGGGAAAAATTTTGGGATAAAACCGTCCCCAATGGACCAAAACCCAACATTTTGGTCAGTGGGGATGAATTTGGGATAAAAATGCCCCAGCTGGGTGAAAAAGTCAATGTTGGACCTCAACAGGGATGAATTTGGGATAAAAACGCCACAAGTGGATGGAAAACTCAAGGTAAGACCCAAATGGGATGAATTTTAGGATAAAAACGCCCCAGTTGGACAGAAAACTGAATGTTGGACCTGAGCAAGGATGAATTTTGGGATAAAAACACCCCTATTGGACCAAACCCCAACATTTCACTCAATGGGAACGACTTTTGAGTCAAAAGCCCCAAAACCAAACCTTGGATGGCGATGACCACGGGCGGGCTGTCGGGCGAGTGGGCAGTGCCGCGGCCGCGCCGGAGGACGGTGTAGGAGCAGGTGTGGGACCCTCCGTCCCTGGGGCCGGTGACATTGAAGGTGTGGACGAAGCTCCTCCGGGACGTCCGGACGTCCATGACCCAGCCGGATGCGGCCGAGAAGCGGAAGCCCTGGACGCGGTCAGTGGCAGCTGGCGCGGCGCAAGTCATGGACACAGCATCGCCGATGAGGAACCGCGGCTTGGGCGGCGTCACCGAGATGCTGGGGGCAGGGGGAGGGACATCTGGGGAAGGAAAATGGTCCAAAAAAGGCTAAAAATGGCCCAAAATTTCCATGGTTTGGAGGTGGGAATGTAGAAGATGGAGAAGAACCACCCAGATTTTCCCAAAATCCATATTTTTGGCACTTGGAGGAGGTTCCAACATGGCCCTGCTTCGGTTGGGTTTGGATTGGGTCAAAAAAGCCAAAAATTCCATGTTTTGGAGGTGGAAATGGAGAAGATGGAGAAGATGCTCCCAATTTTTCCCAAAATCCCAATTTTTGGCAGTCTGAAGATGATCTTGGAGCTGACACTAATCCAGGGCAGATTTTGCAGAGGTTCGGCTTGGATTGGCCTAAAAATGGCTCTTAAAAGGTCCTAAAATTACCCCAAAAGACCATCTTTTGGAGGTAGGAATGGAGAAGATGGAGAAGAGGGCAAAGAACCTCCCAAAATTTCCCAAAATCCAATTTGTTTTGGCATCTGGAGGAGGTTTGGGAGCACCCAGAGGGTCCTGGAGGTGCCACCAAGCCGGGGGAGATGTTTGGATTGTGATTGGGTCAAAAAAAGCCTAAAAATGGCCCCAAATTCCATCTTTTGGAGGTGGAAATGGAGAAGATGGAGAGGAACCACCCAAATTTTCCCCAAATTCCGATTTTTTTGCAATTTTCCCTTACCTGAAGGTGCCACCTGCAGGAAAAGGATTGGAAGAGAGGCTGGAAAATATGGGAAAAATGGGAAAAGTGAAAAAAATGGGGAAAACGGGAATAAAAAGGGAAGAAATGAGATTATTAATCAATTAATAAATAGGGAGTAATGGGAGGAAATTAAAGGGAAGCGAAAATGAAAATTTTAAAAATTAAAATTTAAAGGAGGAAAAAGGAAAAATGGAAAAGGAAAAAGGGAGGGGAAAGGGAATAAATAGATGAACTAATTAATGAGGGAAAATGGGAGGGGAAAGGGAAATTAAAAGAAAGTTAAAATGAAAATTAAATGAAATTAACAGGAGGAAAATGAGACAAGTGAAAGGGATAATAGGGAATCAAATGAGAATCAATGGAATTATTAATTCATTAATAAATTGGCACAAATGGGAGGGAAAAGGGAAATGAAAGGGAAATTAAAATTAAATAAAATTTAAATTTAAAAGGAGGGAAATGGGAAAAAAATGGAAAATCAAAAATAAATTAAAAATAAAAGTAGATCAAAAATTTTTATAAAATTTAAGAGAAAATCAAAACTAAAATTTTGAAAATCAAAAGGAAAATAAAAAATAATTTTAATAAAGGAAATTTAACATAAAAATAAATTTAAAGTAACCAGAAATTTAAAATTAAAAAGAAAGTTAAAATAAGTGGAAGTAAAAAATAAAAGGAACTTTAAAATGAGAATAAATTGGAAATAAATTGAAAATAAAATTCAGAATGAAAAGCAATTCAAAATTAAAAGGAAAATTGAAAAAGAAATGAAAAAGAAAAAGAAATGAAATTTCCAATATGAAAGTGAAAAGTGAAAGGAAAAGGAAAAAGGCCAAAAAAGTGAATATTAAGGGGGAAAAGAGGAAAAAAAGGTTCAAAATAGGAAAAATTGGGGAAAAAAACCAAAAATGGGAAAAAAGGAAAAATTGGAAATGGAAAAAATGGGAAGGGATAAAAGGGAATTTTTAGGGGAAAAAAAGAGGATTTGGGCAAAAAATGGGGGAAATGGAAGAGGTGGAATAGGAGGCGTTGGGATGAAGGGCAGGGAAATGGGGGAGAAAAGGGAAAAATTGGGAAAATTGGATAAAGAAGAGGAAGAGGAGGAGGAGGAGCTGGGATAAAGGGAAAAGAAATGGGGTAAAATGGGGTAAAAATGGGAAAAAAAGAGGATTTGGGCAAAAAATGGGGGAAATGGAAGAGGTGGAATAGGAGGCGTTGGGATGAAGGGCAGGGAAATGGGGGAGAAAAGGGAAAAATTGGGAAAATTGGATAAAGAAGAGGAAGAGGAGAAGGAGGAAGAGGAGGAAGAGTTGGCATGAAGGGCAGGAGAATTGGGATGAAGGGCACAGAAATGGGAGAAAAAAGGGAAATTTTGGGGAAAAAGTGATGGAAGAGGAAGAGGAGAAGGAGGAAGAGGAGGAAGAGTTGGCATGAAGGGCAGGAGAATTGGGGAAAAAAGGGAAAAATCAGGCAAAAAGAAGANTTTTGGCACTTGGAGGAGGTTCCAACATGGCCCTGCTTCGGTTGGGTTTGGATTGGGTCAAAAAAGCCAAAAATTCCATGTTTTGGAGGTGGAAATGGAGAAGATGGAGAAGATGCTCCCAATTTTTCCCAAAATCCCAATTTTTGGCAGTCTGAAGATGATCTTGGAGCTGACACTAATCCAGGGCAGATTTTGCAGAGGTTCGGCTTGGATTGGCCTAAAAATGGCTCTTAAAAGGTCCTAAAATTACCCCAAAAGACCATCTTTTGGAGGTAGGAATGGAGAAGATGGAGAAGAGGGCAAAGAACCTCCCAAAATTTCCCAAAATCCAATTTGTTTTGGCATCTGGAGGAGGTTTGGGAGCACCCAGAGGGTCCTGGAGGTGCCACCAAGCCGGGGGAGATGTTTGGATTGTGATTGGGTCAAAAAAAGCCTAAAAATGGCCCCAAATTCCATCTTTTGGAGGTGGAAATGGAGAAGATGGAGAGGAACCACCCAAATTTTCCCCAAATTCCGATTTTTTTGCAATTTTCCCTTACCTGAAGGTGCCACCTGCAGGAAAAGGATTGGAAGAGAGGCTGGAAAATATGGGAAAAATGGGAAAAGTGAAAAAAATGGGGAAAACGGGAATAAAAAGGGAAGAAATGAGATTATTAATCAATTAATAAATAGGGAGTAATGGGAGGAAATTAAAGGGAAGCGAAAATGAAAATTTTAAAAATTAAAATTTAAAGGAGGAAAAAGGAAAAATGGAAAAGGAAAAAGGGAGGGGAAAGGGAATAAATAGATGAACTAATTAATGAGGGAAAATGGGAGGGGAAAGGGAAATTAAAAGAAAGTTAAAATGAAAATTAAATGAAATTAACAGGAGGAAAATGAGACAAGTGAAAGGGATAATAGGGAATCAAATGAGAATCAATGGAATTATTAATTCATTAATAAATTGGCACAAATGGGAGGGAAAAGGGAAATGAAAGGGAAATTAAAATTAAATAAAATTTAAATTTAAAAGGAGGGAAATGGGAAAAAAATGGAAAATCAAAAATAAATTAAAAATAAAAGTAGATCAAAAATTTTTATAAAATTTAAGAGAAAATCAAAACTAAAATTTTGAAAATCAAAAGGAAAATAAAAAATAATTTTAATAAAGGAAATTTAACATAAAAATAAATTTAAAGTAACCAGAAATTTAAAATTAAAAAGAAAGTTAAAATAAGTGGAAGTAAAAAATAAAAGGAACTTTAAAATGAGAATAAATTGGAAATAAATTGAAAATAAAATTCAGAATGAAAAGCAATTCAAAATTAAAAGGAAAATTGAAAAAGAAATGAAAAAGAAAAAGAAATGAAATTTCCAATATGAAAGTGAAAAGTGAAAGGAAAAGGAAAAAGGCCAAAAAAGTGAATATTAAGGGGGAAAAGAGGAAAAAAAGGTTCAAAATAGGAAAAATTGGGGAAAAAAACCAAAAATGGGAAAAAAGGAAAAATTGGAAATGGAAAAAATGGGAAGGGATAAAAGGGAATTTTTAGGGGAAAAAAAGAGGATTTGGGCAAAAAATGGGGGAAATGGAAGAGGTGGAATAGGAGGCGTTGGGATGAAGGGCAGGGAAATGGGGGAGAAAAGGGAAAAATTGGGAAAATTGGATAAAGAAGAGGAAGAGGAGGAGGAGGAGCTGGGATAAAGGGAAAAGAAATGGGGTAAAATGGGGTAAAAATGGGAAAAAAAGAGGGAAGAGGAGGAAGATGAGGAGGTAAGAGTTGGGATGAAGGGCACAGAAATGGGAGAAAAAAGGGAAATTTTGGGGAAAAAGTGATGGAAGAGGAAGAGGAGGAGGAGGAGCTGGGATAAAGGGAAAAGAAATGGGGTAAAATGGGGTAAAAATGGGAAAAAAAGAGGGAAGAGGAGGAAGATGAGGAGGTAAGAGTTGGGATGAAGGGCACAGAAATGGGAGAAAAAAGGGAAATTTTGGGGAAAAAGTGATGGAAGAGGAAGAGGAGAAGGAGGAAGAGGAGGAAGAGTTGGCATGAAGGGCAGGAGAATTGGGGAAAAAAGGGAAAAATCAGGCAAAAAGAAGAGGACGAGGATGCCTCACCAAGAATGGGGACGAAGCTGCAGAGCTCCATGGCTGTGTCCTGTCCCTGTCCCTGTCCCCTGGTGTCCCCTCCCACCACGTGACCCCGAAACTGGCAGAAAAAGGGGAAGTGACCCTAAATCCGAGGCTGACATTGCGAAAGC
>VZTZ01011031.1:0-68537 GCA_013400955.1 Drymodes brunneopygia | reverse complement strand
ATATGTGTTTATATATATATATAGAATATAGTATTAATTGCAATAAGCTCTCAAATATAGATCAGAATAGAGATGTGCAGTACTGCTAAAGCTATCGTAGTGGAGCACTCAGATTGTAAAATTCTTTGTAATATGAACCATTTCAAGATGAGAAAGGAGCAGCATCAAGTCCCTTTTGAACAATCCCGTTTCTGCTTCTTGAATGCATAATACAAAGCAAAGGAACCTCATGTTCATAGACACATTTAAGACAGATCACTGGTGCATCCTGGCATTGGTAATCTGTTCTCTAACCACACAGAGACAACAGTTATGGCTACACTCTGCAGAAATCACTTTTCTTCCCTTAATGTACAGATGATAACTGGCCTGCAGAGCCTTTATGAATAAAAACCATGCTTTTGGACATATGTCTTCTTTTACAACATGTAAGAATAATTTGGAAGTGAGAAAGAATTGCAGCTCTTCTCTCTTCTCATCAAGGCCTTGTAGTCATAGCCATGGCCTCCTCTGGCAGAGAGCAGGTGGGGGCAGCTCCTCAGTGAATGGGACTCAAGTAAACTTCATGCTGGAGTTAAGTCAGCTGGCACCAACTAAAACTGAAGGCCTGCTTTAAGGAATCTTAGTGGGCAGCAGAGCAATGGTCATCCAGTAATGATTCATACATGCAAATCAAAGTCCTGAGGTCTGTTACTTAGTAAATGAAGGTTAAATGCTCCCAGCTATCAGAGCACATTTGCAACATGAAACAGTCTTCAGGAGGAAGAAAGAGAGATGCTCAGGCAATCACACTGCAGTACAGGATATGGAGCTTGTATCTTAAGCTCCGTGTTGGAAAGCTCAGATGGCTGAACTCCGTGCTGAGCAGCAAGCCCTCAGGCCTTATTAGCCCTTTCTATTTAGTACATCTAATTTATGCAGACTGTGAGCTTTTTTTTCATGAGCTTTGAGATTATGGCAAGTAAGCAAGATATCTTAGCTCTTGTGAGCTCACAGAGGGGGTAATCAAGAAAATGGATTTCAATCTTCATTCATTTGCATGACCATAAAAATTTCAGTACAATTGTGGGCACTTAAATAGCAAATATAAACCTACCAGCAGCCTCTTTACAAGAGCAGCACAAGTAGGAAACTGGTGAGGTAGGTCAAATGTCTCCTTAGTTGCTAGATACACTTTGCCTGCTGAAATATGCTTATAATGTTTTTCAGAAGTTAAAAATTTTCAAGGCAACATGAAATCTTAGACAAAGCAATGACAGGTTATACATCCTCAAGTATATTTGCAATACTCAAGTTGGCTGGTCATCACAAAAAAGAATGGGGAGCACTGAAAGACAGTGGCACACATTTAAGAGGTCTCCAAGCACCAGTTCCAGCAGCAGCAGCCCTGGCAGCAGGCTGTTCACACAGTGCTGTTCAGCACCTTGCCTATAGTGTTTATATGTGAAAATTCCTGGTTGCAAGTAGCAGGCTTCATTTGTTAGTGGCAAGGTAAGGATTAGCAAGAGTGGCATATTGCATCCTAGATATATATATGCTTCCAACAAAGGAGAATTTCTATTTAAAAAAGTAATTTCTCTTCTAAATCTCCTTCTCCTCCCTTCCAGCCTCATTCTCACCATCATAGGATTCCCAAAAAATTCATCCCAACAGGCCTCAGGGAGGGTTGTTTTGATACTTGTTTTTTACTTTCTGGCACTATGGGAAACACTTTCCTTTCCCTGTGGATAATCTCCTGAGAAGACTTGATGTGAAGAATATTTCTCATAGCAGCAAGAGCATGGCAAATTGTCCCAATCTGAAAGATAAATGACTCTTTTGTTTTTCTTTCCCAAAACGCTTGTTTATCTCAGAACCCTCTCTCCCTTTATAGTCAAGGCTCAGCTTTGACATCCTAAACAGAAGCATTTGTAGGGGGAGCAACATGACAAAATGAGATCTTCAGATGCTTAATTTAGTTGCAATGTGGTTAAAGTGATCGGTTGCTTGAGCTTTCTCACAAGGCTGTTGTTCAGCTGGAATTCTCCCAGAGGAACAGAAAGCACAATTAAAAGACATTTACAACCTTAAACAGTTTTTTTTAGTTCTTCAGAGACATTTAATTAGAATTATGCTGCTCTCTGTAAGAGATTGGGAAGATGGAGTTTTATTTCAGGCCTTGCTAATACTATTTTTCAACTCATTCCCTTGAGACCAAATTTCCCAGTCAAAAAGGCCAATAGCTATAGATCAGGGCTGTCTATAAATCAGGTCTGTGTCTCAACTGGAACCAGCAGACTTTAAGACAGTTTTCTCTACTGTAGAATCCAGCCCAAAGTCATAAACTTCGGAAATGCTCATCATCTTCCAAAGGAGAACAATGGCTCTGGGAATATCAAACCAGAACATGAATAGTAGTAAGAGTAGCAGGTCCTCCTCTTGTCTGCAGGGTAAGTTTGCTCTGGCTATATTTATATAATCCACTGGTCGCAAGACAAGGCTTAATGGGTTAATTAAGGACAAAATTGGCACACACTCCCATAATAGCATTTTAAATTCAAAGCCTTTGTAGAAATCAGCCAAGATAATACAGAGGATTTTAATATCTATTTCTTGACATTAATAAACTATGCTTAGAGTAGTTCTGACCCAAATTTGCTAATGTGGGTTTGGATTTAGGACACTTCACTGAAGTTTACAGCATGACTTTATCAAAGGTTTTAGACTTCCTAGACCTAGCCCATCCTGTGCTAGTTTCTCCAGTAAATCAGAGCTTCTGCTTCTAAAGCCATCCACTGGTATTTAGAAGATAAGTTTTGAAATTTGGGCACAATTCAAATTAGCTGAGGTGGTGCAATGAGCTCAGAGCTTAACCTTTAGTATTTTCAGGATTGCAATAATATGTAAGAAATGGAAATGATTAAGATGGGAAGTGAGCATCAATTAACAGCATTGAGATGCAGTCAAAAAAAGGCTACATTTAAGTAGGAAAAGGAGCAGGAACCATTAAGATAGAAATTATTTCCCAGAGGAAATGGTGCAAATTCCATGGCTTGAGAAAGTAAAAACTGAGAATAGGTGAAGCTTAAGAAAACATCCTACAGACACCATCCTTCATACTGGCTGAAGTGTATACATACATTTTTATATATAGACTTTATAGACTTCTCTGTCTATGGCTGCAGTACTTGTACATGAATATTATATTTGTTTTACCAATACACTGGGCAATAGTTCATCTCATATTTTTCCCTAAAAGAAGACAGACACTTGATGCTGGACAGGTCACTCTTCACAGATGTTTTGGAGGAAGGAGAGGACTGAAAAATAGGCCAGCAAGGAATGTTTCATTACTCATTCAGTTGAAAGAAATTCAGGAAGATTTTGCTACAAGCTAGGTAGGAGAAATAGCAGAGAGAAGAACAGAACATAGCATAGTAATTCAGGAGGAAAAAGGTGCCCACTTAATTGATCTTATTATTACACCAGAAGCCCAGAAAAACGTATGGCACATTTTTTCAGGGGTAATGAAACTGTGTTCTTCTTTCAACAGGAGTAAAAAAATCCCACTTTTTTTTTTTTTTCCTAACAATACATGTTATTGGTGTATATAAGGTGCATCTGGGAGTTAAAGCCCCAGACAAAAAAATATAATGGCAGTTTGTTTTCTTGTGCTCTAATCAAAGCAAGATGAACCTATGAGGAGAAGGTGTATACTTTTGCTTTGAATTAGTGGAAGAAACTATGGGAATCTTTTTTGCATAAGATTTTATGTCCAGATAGCTAACATAAGCTTATTATCTTGGGAAAGTAGAGTCTATTTCTTCCTTTCCTTTTTCTGTCACTGAAGACAAAGCTTCAGCCTGACTTTGCCCTCAGCTCTAGCAGTTCTTGTAGATATCAGATTCAAGCCCTTGGTTTCACTAACTTTGCTGCCTTGCAGCTCTTCCTCAAATTGCTTGCTCCATCCTCTTCCTGCAACTCCATGTGCTGAACTGGAAAAATGGGGCACAGCAGCCTCCTAAGCTCCCAAGCTCCTGTCCCCTGAGGCATGCCAAGACTGCCTCAAAGCCATTTCCCACTCAGCCTTCTGCTGTGCACCCTTTCCAGGGAGAAACATGGCTAATACCAGACTTATGGGGCCAGAGGGAAGATTCCCACTGGTGGCGAATTCTGGTCTTTGCAGTGACTCTCTATTTTTAAGCAACCACACCAAGGAGGCTAGAGAGAAGGTTTGTGTCAGATGTGTGAGATTAGTGTGCAGAGGTAAGGGAAAAACATGTGTAAAGCAAGAACTGACTCTTACAATAAGCCTCATTTCTAGATTACAAAGCCTAACTCATTAGTTATATAAATATGGCATGTTACAATTCCTTTACATTGAGCAAAATCCTCTATGTAGTCATGGTCTAATTTTATTTTAAAGATAAAAAGCTTACCTATATAAAAAGATCATAATCTAACCTCAGACTATAATGAACTACTACTTTATGATTCTCTGCTTTGGAGGGAGAAATGAGGTCTTCTAAAGAAATACATAAATGCCATTCTCCAATGCAAAATCTCATATTATAAAAACATGCATAAGAAGATTGCAATGTTGTGATCGTATTTGTGGGTCTAACATTTAGTAATTGTACCTCTACTGACTCATTAACTTTTCTGAGCATCCACGTCTATAACTATAGGGTAGGTTTCCTGTTTGCTTAAGATTTGGCCTTTCCAGGAACAGTTTGCTGTTTGTTGACAAAAAAGTGAAAAATTTCCTCCAGTATTGCCTTCTTTTCATATAAATGCAATTCATAAAACAAGAAAGATTAGGAACAAGTTTAGGAAAAAAATCCCAAAATACCATGACAACAAAGCAAATAAAACATTAGCAATACCTATACTCTGTAAGTAGAGGGTGTTTTCATTGCATCTTTCAAAATGAAAAGGATTGGCCTGAATATTCAAGTTTCTGCATGATCTAGGCATAATATAAAGAGCTGAAAATTGAGTTACTTCCTTTCTCATATCTAGACAGCATTATGCAAGTCACCTCTGTTGTTTGGCATTACAACACTCTTTCTTATGTTTTAGAGATCAGTAGAGATGCTGTATATTTCCAAAGAAACCTTGGTATTAGACTGGTCTGTGGTGAGCAGCTCTGTTTATAACCTATGCCAGAAAGAGCTGCACAGTATAGGCTCCATGCCAGGCTTGTAAAGCTTTTCTTCCTTTTCTGTCCAGTAAACTATTTTTGACCAGCAATAAAAATATCACTGTGGCTTTGTTTTCCCAGTTCTGAACAGCTTCAGGAAAGGTAAGAGCAGAAGAAAAATGAATACTACCTTTTCCTGCTGGCCCTGCACAGATGATTGCTGCAGCTTATGTGGCTTAGTATTTATTCAGAGGACAGGAATAGGAGCTATTCTGAAATGTTCATTGGCTAAAATCAGACAGCCTTGTGCAAAATATGTTCCCATGCTACATGGAAAGGAGGAACATCAGCCTTTCTGTAAAAATCTCTCTTGCCTTTTTTCAAACACACATTTACTTGGCATTTAAAGTTCTCATGTCCATCATAATTAAGCAAAGCAAACACCAGGGTTTTGCTGCCACTTTTTCCTCCTCCTCTGTCTGAGTCAGCTGTGGAAAGGCCCATATGCTCTTTGCTCTATAGAAGATACAGGACTCCCCTAGCAGCATGCAGACCAGCAATTGGCTGGAGCCACAGGCAGCTGTGTGGATGGCTTGTGTCCAGTCTGTCCAAAGTGGCTGACTTGTTCTCTGGGAAGTCATTTCCTCTAGATCCATTTTTAATTTTAGGGAACTGGCACACAAGCCCTCTGTTTAAAAGTTAAACTCCAAAAATTGTTGGTTGTCACACTGTCAGATGCAAGCTCTATTTCCCACAAATTTGTCTTCTTCCTTCTCCCCATTAGTGCTACTTTGTTTTGTGAGCATTATTGGAAAATGCTGTCTACAACAGAGTCTCTAAGTTTTTGGAATCAAATTCTTAGTTAAAAAAAAAAAAAAAAGAAGGGAATACATTGCATTGTCAAGATGCTCTGTAAAATTAAGGCACCCTGTTACTAGAAGCTGCTGCTGCTGCTAATAATAAAGTCTTCAGGCCTCCTTTCTCTTCAGTTAACTCAGTCTTTAGGGAGGACTTGAATTTTCCTTATGCTACTCTCCACCCTTTCAAAAATGGCCCTAAACTGGCCTGCAGAGATACTAAAATACAGCCTCCTCCTTCCAAAACCTCATCAGTTTGTGACAATTTTACAAGAACAGCAGTATACAGACAGCTTCATCTATGAAAAAATGAATGTGAGAGCAAGCCACAAGTACAGTTACAAAATTATGCCCAGAATTTATTGTAAAATGGGGGAGAAAAATGCAATCAAGTTTTGTGCATACATGTTTGTGTGCATCTGTGTGAGGTGGGGAGGTAGGGATGGAAAGGGATGCTGAGATCTAAGCTCTAGCACCTGTGGCTATTTTCCATTAAACCTTCTACCTATTCATGCCAAAACCAAGGAAAAAAAAAGACATTAAAAAAAAATCCTCCAAAATCAGAGACTTTTCCACTCAGTTTATACATTGAACTGTGCCTAGGGCAATAAACTGTGTGTAAGTTTATAGGCAGAGTGGATTATTTTTTCCTGTTTGTGCACTTTCCCCTTTTCCTACCAAAGTCATCCACATAAATCAGATAAAACTTTCCTAATAATAAAAGAGAAAGGAAAACTTATATCATTATTCTTAGTGCAACAGCTTGGAATTTGACTTTATTATGCATACTCATTAGGTGAAATTTGGGAGACTATAGAGAACTAGAAATCCTGATAAAAACCTTGTCAACATTGACAAGTTTGATTTATATGGCTCTTTCCATAACAATTATATGATTTTTAAATTAAACTACATTTCCCCACCAAGTCAACTGCAATCTTTTTTAGTCTACTTCCATATAATTTTTATCCAAAGTGTCTGTCTTTGTAATGTGTCAATCATTAGAATAATGCATATTTGATGAAAACTTGCAATAAATAACATTTTGGGCACTGTTTCCAGTCACTGATTGATGTGCATATTATTTTGCCTGGTGCATTTAACTGACGTGTCTCAATTTTTCCAATATCCAAAGGGCACGTACAGTGTAGTAATGGAGAATTTGGATGACCTATTTTCAGTTTCTCTTATGGAAAGAAAAGATTCAGTAAGTTGTAACTCTATAAAAGGGAAAACAGTGTCATTCACCTGAAAATCAAGGCTTACCAGTTTTCACTCATTCCCATGCAGTCCAGAAAATACATTATATCAAACAAGAATTTGTCCTTTTTTGAAAACATGAACACCAATGCTATTTATGGGAACACATAAGAGAAAATGAAAAGAACATCACTTGGTTTGCAATGGTAGATGAATAATTGCACATAAAAACTTTCAGATTTATTGGTCACCAAGAGGTTTCTCTCTATCCTAAAACTGTCAGAAACTTCACCAGCAGAATCACTTTTGTTTGCAAAGTGCCTGACTAAAATATACAGGGTGGTTGATACAACTTCCACTGTACCATTGAGATGACTTTAATTATGTTTCCTCCTAAGTCAGTGTGAATGTGGGTCTGGGTCTGAGGATGGTGGACAAGTTGCTCCCAAGTTTCACCTTGTGTGAGCTCAGAGTGCCAGCTCTGTAGTCAAATATAAGGAGAGCATTTTTTGCCCATCATCCTGTTAAAACCACTTTCTGAAACTTTGATTTTCTTTGAGAGTGCTTATAAAATGGTATGCCTTGAGAAATGACTGATATCTGTGTAAAATGGGCTCCTCTCTTAAGACACAGAAACAGTATGGGTAGAGTTCTTGTGTTTTGTGGAAGAAAGGTGCAAAGAGAGGGGAAAAGAAGAATTGAGGAATGAGGATTGTATGTTTTTGACTTTTACTGATCTACATACTTTACATCCACTGTCAAGAGTGGCATAAAGCATATGACTGCTTGCAGACTCTTCCAGTTAATTTCAAAATGCTGACTCTAATTAGGGCAGAAACTTTTGTTATTTAGGTTAATATGCATAGGGTAAAAGGGATTAATGCATAAAAACCTGTCTGGTTTATCCTTCTACCCACCATCTAGAGCAGCTATTGTATCTAATGTTTGAGGTCTTTCCCAGATGACTCTTACAGCAAAAATTAAATTGCAAGCTGCATATTGATTCGTTTTTCTCACCTAAAATTTGCACCTGATCATTTTTATATGGGGCTTTTGATGCAAGTAAACCAGAACCGACAAACTTGAGAACATCTATTAAATGATCCAGCTGAACACTGAACATATCAGGTCTTTTTCTGCTAAAGCCTCTCTCACTCAATAGGATGAAGAGTGCCTGGATTAAAAGCACGACTAAGTTACATTTATTTTGTTATACCGAGAACCAGCTTTGTAGCACTAACATTAAAGACTTAATGGACATGTTCAATTTTTTTGAAGCTTGTATATTAGAAAATCTAATACTTCTGGATATTACATTATCTTTACAACTTGCCAATGAACAGTAGTATACTCCTTAAAAAACATTTGCATCCGCAAAAAAGTTCCATTTACCCAGGCACTCTGCAAGTATGAATCACAGCAACTCTTCAGAAATGGAACACAGGAGAGAGCAAGGGCACAGGAATGCTTTTTTTGAAAGTGAAAGTGAAACATGGTGTATGTTTTGTCATTAGAAAGAAATAAAATTTTCTGTTTTGGAATAGAAAACTTCTGTGGTTGAAGTTCATGCTACAGGTGCTCAGGCAAGTCTCAGGCCTGATCCTACAACTGAAGGACTACAGAATGAACAGGCAATCCTTATACTATTGAAGTAACAGCCTAAGGAACCTTGTTAAGTGACCTTGATAAAAAGATTATTTCAGTTGTTTTATTTTGTTGTTGGGGAGTTTTCTGTGTAGATTTCCTCCCCCTCTTCCCCACAAATGAAAATGAAGCGTAGAGGGTCAAAAAGTTCATGTCCAACGTGAGCTACGGATCAAGTGACAGGATAAGGGGGAATGGCTTCAAATTGAAGAAGAGTAGGTTTACATTACATATTAGGAAAAAGAATCTTTACTGTTAGGGTGGTGAGGCACTGGAACAGATTACCCAGAGAAGTTGTGGAGGCCCCTGAAAGTGTTCAAGGTCATCCTGGATAGGTCTAGAGAAAGGTGTTCCTGGCCACAGCAGGGATGTTGGAACTGGATGATCTTTAAGGTACCTTCCAACCCAAACCATTCTATGATTCTATGACTCTATGATCCATACATTACCATGATCTCAGACTTACTCAATGGAAAATAAGAGATGATTTGTCTAGGACTCCCCTGCAAGAAATACTTGAGAAGGCAGGCGGGTCATCTTCATGTCATTGTAACACGATGTATTAACAAGATTTCTATAGCCTCTATACCCTTAAATTGATTTTGGTAGGTCACTGATTGATGACTATCTGGGAAGTTTGCAATTTGTTGCCTATTTTAACCAAGGCACCGCTAAAAAAAAGAAAAAAACCTTTTCTATTTTAGTTTATTTATTTTCAGTGCACACACACGTGGAGTAAGTCCCTAGACCCAGGCCACTGAAATAGAGTTGTTGATGTGTATTTATGGGATATTTTGTAGAAGTTATGGCGATTGTTATATTTTCAATGAATGTACCAGTCCAAAGGGCTGAACCTTTGTGGGGGAGAATACTGCAAGAAAGACTAATTTTGAATGAATTCACTCACTGCCCCCAGTAACAAAGGTCTTAAAGTGAACCATAACTTTCTGGTCTGGCCATAATGGAACATCACACTGCAGGCCATTTTGAGCCACAAAATCTCATTTGAAGTGCTGATACTCTAGGGTGTGCCTACAGAGGAGGTGTTTGTTAACTTATGTTATGGTAACCATTACCAGAAGAGTTTTATTTCCAGTGTGGAGAGATTTTATAGAAGATGGAAAAGATAGGTATATATAGACTTGTCTGAACGAAAATGAAAAAATAAGTTAGCTGAGACTTCCACTGACTAATGAACATCATAAAGAAACAGATTAATATCCTCTAAGTGTTCTGATAATGGGAAAGTTTGTTTCTTGATTACTGCACCAGAGTGTCCACATTACACAACTGAAAAAAAAATGCTCAGCCTCTGACTTCAGAAATTCCCCAGTAGTAATAACCATTCATGCCAGATACTAATTCCTTGAGCCCACCAGCAAATTATGATTAAATATTTCTTCCAAGTTATTTTTCAAGTACCTAATCATCCAAACAGGGATGAAAAAGAAAGCAAAAAGACTTTCAGATAGGGATCTTTCTCAGTGTCCTGAAGGTACATTTTACATAACCTTGTCCCTATCCTGCAAAGCTCAAGTCAGAACATCAAGCCTAAAACCCTCAAGCAGAACCTATTCAACAAAACACTAGGTTTCTTTTATACAAAAGAAATGAACTTCACTGATCACAGCCAGCAAGGATACATGAAGGGAAAATCCTGCTTAAGTAACTTATTTTCCTTTCATGGCAAGGTCACCCATCTCGTTGACCAAGGGAAACTAGAAGATGTGTTGTTTTTTTTTTAATTTGAGCAAAGCTTTTGATACTCTTATCATATCTTTCTGCACAAAATGTGCAGCACACATCTGGATAAATACATCTTGCCATGGGTGAACAACTGGCTCATGGGTCGGGCTCAAACGGAGTTACATCAGGCTAGTGGCAAGTCACCAGCAGGGATTCCCAAGAATCAGTTTTAGGACCAGTGCTCTTTAATGCTTTTGTTATAAATGATCTGTACACAGGAAGTGAATGAACATTAAGTACTTTGCTGATGATACTAGATTAGGAGGAGCTGTGGATTCCCTTGAGGGTAGAAAGGCCTTACAGAGAGATCTGGATAAACTGGCAAGCTCAGCAATCACCCGCTGTACAGAAATTGAGCAAGTTCTGGATTCTCCACATGGGATGGGATAATCTTGGTTATATATATAAATTGAGGAGCAAGAGGCAGGAGAACCGCCCTGCAGAAATGGATCTGGGAGTTCTGGTCCATGGTAGACTGAATATGAGTCAACAGTGGGCCCAAAGGGGCAAACAATAGCCAACCACATGCTGGAGTGTATCAGGCATTGTCAGCTGCTCAAGGGACGTGACTGATCTGCTCTATTCTGTGCTGGTGCAGCCCCACCTTGATACTGTGTGCAGTATAAGAACATCATACTACTAAAGGATGAGAAAGATGGTGAAAGCTGTCATGGGAAAGACTTATGAGGAGTGTCTGAGGTCCCTTGGTTTGTTCAGCTTGAAGAAGAGAAGGCTGAAGTGTAACCTCATCTCAGACTACAGCTTCCTCACAGGAGGCAGTGGAGGGGGAGGTGCTGCTCTCCTCTGTCTGGTGACCTGTGATGGGGCCCAAGGAAATGGAATGACGCTGTGTCAGGAAAAGTTCAGATTGGACATGAGGAAGAGGTTCTTCACAGAGAAGGTGTTTGGTCACTGGAACAGGCTCCCCAGGGAAGTGGCCACAGCCCCAAGCCTCTCAGAGTTCAAGGAGTATCTGGATGACACTCTTAATCATATGGTTTCATTTCAGGTAGTCTTGTGAGGAGCAGGGAGATGGACTCAATGACCTTTATTGGTCCTTTCCCACACCAGGTACTGTACAATTCTGTTGATAAGAATCACAGAATCAATTAGGTTGGGAAAGGCCTCTGAGATTATTGTGTCCAGCCTATGCCCAAAAACCATCATGTCACCTAGACCATGGCACTGAATGCTACGTCCAGTCTTTCCTTAAATACCTGCAGGGATGGTGACTCCACCAGCCCCCTGGGCAACCTGTTCCAATGCTCAATTACTCTTTTGTGAAGAGATTCNTGGTCAAGGAAAGATCCAAGAACCCACGCCCACCCTCTCAGCCCTCCTTCCCCCTGAGAGCTCGGGCTCCGAAGCTCCCACGTCTCCCCACTGGAAGGTTAGGGGTTTCGTGGTCATCAGGGAGGCGTAGGAGGACCCCTCTGAGAGGGCCCCACGGAAGACCCCCGAGCGCAGACACCCCGGCTTCATCCTGGCCAGCAGGGCAGTTTTTATTTTTTTATTTCTATAGCTATACCCTCCTTCCAGGTGGTTGTAGAGAGGGATATGGTCTTCCCAATCCTCTTTTTCTCCAGGATAAACAGCCCCAGCTCCTTCTGCTGCATTTCACAGGACTTGTGCTCCAGACCCTGCACCAGCTCTGTTGGCCTTCTCTGGACACACTCCAGCCCCTCAATGTCCTTCTCATGGTGAGAGGCCCAGAACTGAACACAGAACTTGAGGTGTAGCCTCACTAGTGCCAAGGACATGGCGAGAATCACTTCTCTAGTCCAGATGACCACATTATTTCTGATAAAACAGAACAAGAAAGGTTTTTCTATCCTGAATAACAGAGCAACCTGGGGGAGAGATATGAAAAAAAGAAAGGGTTGAAGAGAGGTTGAAAACAGAGGTGGTTTCCCAGCAAAATCCAGATGGCCTTCTTTAAATGGCTTATTGTTCCCTGCACTACAAAAAGGAGCTTTGATTAACTTGCTATTAGTGTTGCTGGGGGCAAGGATAAGGAGGAGGAGATACAAGCAACTTTCCTCCTCTGTCTGCGAGGAGCTTAAGGAAATATTTTTGAAAATCCTTAAAGAGTTTCTCAGGACAGAGACACTGCTTCCAGCATAGTCTACAGCTCAATTCAACATTTATTACTTAATCTCACTGCAACCAAGGCTCAAGCAAATAAAGCAGGCCTTTTACTTCACAGGCAAAAACAATTTAGAAATAACTGAGTTATTGGAATTGCTGTTTGTTAGGATTTTGTTTTTGACTAGTTTGAGTTTGTTTGTATATCTTCAATTTGTCTAATGCATTCAAGAGCTATGTGAAAAATGAATGTTTTTCAGGATAAATATATTTTCCTCTCAGAAATGTAGAAGATCTGAAACTTAACTTTCCAGTGGAAATTTTATAATGATGTATTTTTGCTCAGAAATATATAAAAAAAGGAAGAATACTTTTTTGTACATTTCAACATATATTAGAAATGCTGCAGTGGTTATGTAAAGAAGACAAAGGAGTCATGAAGAACAACTGTCAGAACTACAGTAAAAGTACTTACCAGATAGAAATATTTAATCAGAAGTGATGGAGATCTTGGATTACATTTAATGCATTGCATTCAGGAAGCATGTCAGCCACGGATCTGTTCCAAGCATTAAGCACCAGTATCTTTTATTTATTTTATTTTTTTTTAGGAGATGAGCACCTTACTACAGATGATGCATCAATTTATCTTTTGACCTAGTCTTACATGGGTTGTCTTGCTTTAGTCTTTAAGGAACAGTCAAGGCATTAGTAGATATGACTTTTGCAGGCTAAGCATTGCATATATGTGGTCTGAGAGGCAAAGACTCAAAAAGCTTAAGACAAATTTATTAGTCTTATTCAATAGCATATCATCTCCTTCAGCAGAAAATGCAAAATCTATTTCTGAGAATACTTAAGGCATCATACATTTGCCATAGTTCTCTTTGCCTTTCTCTTTAATGAATTATTTTCAGCTTTCCCTTCTAGAGGAAAACAAGCAACAAAATTCTAACAGAACTTTCAGTTCATGTGTTGTGTACTACTTTGTATTTGCAAGTTCCCCCCTGCAGAACAATGAACCATAAAACAAAGTAATACCTTTCCTTCTCCCTCAAGTTGCTTCGTATCCTGCTGTTTCAACTAGAAGTGAAATAAAATATGTAAACAAGAAAATGAAGACAGAAGGAGGAAGCACGAGACTAAACACAAGAGCTCCTTGAGCAATTTTAACATTACCAAATGTCCAAACTTTCATGCATCATACATCAGAGTTCTTGCATATCCTACTGCACACAGGAAATTAGAAGGCATTGACTTTTTAGGAATGAAAATTGGTCTCTTATCCTATGAAACAGAGTTACTCAGCAATGCTATTACTCAGCAGAAAAATAGTTGGAAGCAGACAAAATGTACTCCACATATCAAAATTTCTTCTGAGGAGTCCAAAAATCTCTAGATAAATAACATTTCAGTGGAATTAGAGTTGTCATTTTAAAATCCGCATGTGGCGTGTAGGTACAGAAGATTACATAATCTTCTCAATGTTGCATAGTAGTTGATCTAAATAAATATCTCTCTAAAAATAAGTATGCATCTATTTATAAAGTGCCAGCAGCAAGGGACTCTTAGAAGAGACAGTTCTTCAAAGACACCCAGGTCTTATGTAAGGTCAATGCCAGCTAAAGCTGCCTGAGTGAAAGTCAGTGGCAGCAGCAGACGAAATCCACTTCTCCTAGTGAGCCCTCCAGTTACTCCAAATCCATACAATTTCTTTGGCTAGCTGTTTTAAACTAAAATAATTATCACTAAATGACATGGTTACTTCCTGGGTTGTCATAGGTGCAAGAACTAGAGGGAAGAAGAAAAACATTTCTTCTCAAATTTTCAGTTCTGTCAACACGTCCTATGTAAATCTACACTGTTGGAACTTTTTTAGTTAGGTTTTATCCCAGAACTTATTTTCCCCACCCGTTTTGGATTGTTGGTCTATGTCAGGTATCAGATGCAAAGATTTTCATGTCAAGGCTGACCATCCATACCTGCATTGCTCAGTGAGAAAACAGGCGGCTTCCTATAATCCATCAAAGTCTAGCAATGTGACTCAAGTGGTAGAACTGTGAAAACCCTGGCTTTAGTACACTTTAGTGTAACTAACATTTAAATAGTGAGAAGAGACAGGATGAGAAAACAATGCGCCCAGCACTGTGAAGTTCTTTGCTGACACCTGTGTTTTTCAGTGATCAAAGATCTTAATGATAAAGGACAATTTCCTTGAGGACTTTCAGTTTCCCACTGGCTGTTCAAAGTCTGGATTGATGATACCAACACCATGCATTTTCTGTCCAATGGACAGACCTCAAATTGGAGACTTGGGCTAGCATAATCCCTTCAGAAGAACGTTTCTCACTGACATGTTGCCAGAAGCCAGCCAGAAAGGCCTGAAAGGGAGATGCAATTCTCCACCTGTCAAAAACTCAAACGGATGTGACATCTGTGGGTGGATCTGATTTTCTACCCTGAAATCAGTAAATTAAGAGCATTTGAGGAGCTCTAAAAGAGGAAAGGTTTAAGACACACCAGTACCTTAGGAATAGTACTCAAACCATTTAACTCCCATTTAGGTCTTTGTACTGCTAGTCTGGAAAAAGCTTTATGCATTTTTACTTCACTCAAACATCAGTTTTAGCTAAACCCACAGCTGAACCTACTCCCGCCCCGATGATATTTGCCCTTCGCACATTCCTCCAGTGATACATTTGCACGTTCTGCCATCACAGTGCAATACAAGCTTGCTGTACCTTTGCTATCTCTTGCCTATGATAAAGTCACCTCGAAAGATTAATAGGGTTCCATTCTTCAGCCCTGTCATTTCAGCACCTTTTCTAAAGGTCATTCGCACGTAAAAATGAGGCGGCTGGAAAACAGTTAAGCATCTCTGACAGAATGACTTTTAGGTCATTGGATACAGAGGGCCTCAGCTCCCAGGTCCATCACTGACATAAACCACTTGGTAATTTACTGATAACCAAAACTGGTGTAATAATTCATGCATGCACATTAAATAGAAAACAGAAGTATTTTAGGAGGATAACATCCAGAGACAAAGTCGACAAGTTTCATGGCCATTTTAACCAGGGTCATGGTTAATATATTACTTTTTATGGTTTGTTGCAGATAAATAAGAAAATACTTTTAAGTGTAGTTTGATAATAAAGAAATTAGAAGAGATTTAACGGTCCTTATTTAGTCAAGTTAAGCAAAAGAAAAAAGCCCTTGAACAATTACAAACCTCAGCTTGTGGTCTGTGCCTCATTAATTCCTTTCACACAGCTAGAAAGTGGGTAAAGCAAAGAGAGCATCCAGAAACAAGTGCTTTTGTGTGAAGATTGATTTTTTCTTTTTTGTTTTGTTCTTAAGAACAAAATGTGACTAGAATCCACAGAATCAGAATCCCCAAAATTCCAACCTAGGTTTTATTCTAGAAAAGAAAAAAATCCTGCCACCCAAAGTGAAATGCAGTGACGTGATGCAAAGTGTGCAGAGAGCAGACAAGCCCCAGTTCATTGTGGTAAGTGTTAACACCTTTTCCATCTTCAGGAGATCACGTTGGTGCCATTCACAAGGAAACAGCAGAAAATTGTTGAGGCGAAATATAAATTTTGCCTCCCTCAATACTCAAGTGTCATTTACAACTATAAAGTTGACAGTGCAGCGTTCCTATCTGTCAGCTGAAAGAGTTATGCCAAGTCACAGCTTCAGGGTTTAGCTTCGCCTACCAACAATCCAGTGAAAATGAACATGCCTCCTTTCCAGAAGGGCTAGCAAAATATCCTCCATGGAGCGTACATGGAGATTTCCATCTCAAAGGCCACAGGATTTCTAAAGGCAGCAACATCACTTTTATTGCATGAACCAGCCATCAAATTTGTGATTGCCTTCACAGTTATCAAATTTAAGATTTCCAGAGATTTGGCAGCTTTGTTTGGAGACATGGAAAGCTGAGCATTGAGCCATATCCTTTGAGCTGCATTGTACCTGTGAGAATGATATAAGAGGGGTTGTTTGAGAGTCCTAAATATGCATAGAAATGCTCTTGTACTCTTCTCTGCAGCTTCTGAAAATACAACACCCCCAAAATAACATGAATTTACATCTTTCAACAGCCTTATGTATTATGAAAATCTCTATGTTTCTGGATAAATGAAGGCAGGAGATTCAGGTCATTGAAATCTGTATCTTATCCATCCCAGTTACACCATACTATGCTAGGGTCTACCTTAAGCATCTATTTTAAAGCTGCTGCTTTTGATTCAACACCAAAGAAATGCTTGATGGCACCTCAATTCTTCCATCAGGAGAAAATATTTATTCATTGCAGAAGGAGGAAGATGAAGAAGATATTTGCCTTGAACTGGACTTCCAAGAAGGAATAACCTACCAGAGAAGGTACCATGAGGATCTCAGAAAGGCTCCTCACTCTGTAGGTGGATATTTACAACAAGAGGTGTTGAGGTGAAACAACCAGCTTGACACCCTTGCCAGATTCCAAGGGCCTGAACCTCATCCACCCTCCACAAACTTACTGCCTCCTTTGGCAGGAGCAGCTCAGTTGCTTATGTAGAAATTTGCAGAGAGAAGAGCAGCAGTTAAGCAGTTCCACATTCATCTGGGTTGCAAGACAGGGACCACAGATGGGTTCATACATCCCAAATGATGAGCACAACCCATACACTTACAGCTGTTCTAGCACATGCACTTCTCTGTGCCCACCATGCCTATTTTACAGGCTTTAAGGTTTTAGGAATTCTGGTCACAGGAGCTAGTTTTACTGTAAGAATTTAAAATTCTAACCAATTATTTGCATTATGTGTTGCCACTACAATATGGAAGTGATTAATATGCAGATTTACACACCTGGATATTTTATTGTGCATCCTTCATAAGGTGTTTTCATCCTGCCTAAGCACCCTGGTTAAGACTGGATCTAGCAGGACACACTATAATTCAGGAAATCTATCATTTTTGCAGTTGTATTCTTAACCTACATTGAAACACAGTGCAACAGATTCTTATTATGTTCATCACTGGTTTGAAGTACAGCCAGGTCAACTCCCTGTTGCTGTGCTTTTCCCCATCATTGATTTTTTTTTCCCCTAGAGAAGAGAGAAATGTTAAAATACAGTACTTGAATAGACCTCTTAGTCTGAAGGAGCACATGGAAGGTGTTGGATAGAGGGAAGCACAGGACAGGATGAAAATTAAGGAGCAAAAGCATGTTACAAGTAACAGTCATAAATACATATTATTTGTTATATACTGATTTAAGCCACCCTAAAGAACCCCTTCCAGTCCTGAAATTCACTTCTTAGGTACAGCACTGTTAGCAAATGCAATAATTCAAGTGTCACAAAATGGACATACAAAGGATTGAAGACATCAGCACTCATAAATCCAGCTGTACTAATGCACAAGAAAGAATATCTTCCCTGTACACACTGTTTGCTCACTCCAGACAGGAATGTGACACCTGCTCTGTGACAAAGCTTTGCACCAGTCCCTTTATTTCAAGGCAAATGCTGCAGGTCAGCCAGTGAGCAGTTAAAGTACTATAAATCTTCAGATGAGTTCATAATAATTTATCTCCTCTCTTCACATAGAGGATGGTTCAGAAATTCTTAAGATTAAAGGCTAAGGTTTCAAAAGCTATCATTTTCTTTAAAAAAAAAAAACCAACAAAAAGAAAGGGCAAAACACCCATCCCACAAACTGAAGAGCCAAATTGATACACTAAAATTTGAAACTCACTCTTCAGAGTCTGAATGCTCAAGAATTTTGGAAGATTTAGCCCACTTATGAGACTCAGACTGGGTGTTTTGAAGCAGCTAATCTAATGTCACTAGTGATTTTGGACTATTTCTGTCAGGATGGTACAGTCAACATGGCTGTGTCACAGACTCTGGAGTGTGGTCAAGTCAGAGCACCAACTGGTGCCATAGCTGTTCTTGAACTGCCCCTTACAACTTGCTCTTAGGACCCCCTATGCCAAGATACTACTTCCAAGAACCCCTGCTACCCAAAAGCCACCTGCGTGCTACCCTTGCTCCCTTCTCAGTCCTACAATTACTGTTCTCATCATTGCAGAAAGTTTTCCACCTCCAAATCACAGAATCATAGAATAGTTTGGATTAGAAGGGACCTTTGAAGGTCATGTAGTCCAACCCCCTCTGATGAGCAAGGCCATCTGCAGATCAGCTTTCTCAGAGCCCTGTCCAACCCTATCTTGAATATTTTGAGGGATGGGACATCCATAGACTCTCTGGGCAATCCATCACAGTGTCTCACTGCCTACATCCTTCTATCTAGTCTGCATCTACCCTCTTTTACTTTAAAACCATTACTCTTTGTCCTATCACAACAGGCCCCACAGAATATCTGTTCCCATCTATCTTATAAACCCCCTTTAAGTAGTGAAGGGATGCAATAAGGTCTCCCCAGAGCCTTGTTCAGGATAAACAACTGAACTCTCTCAGCCTGTCCTTAATAGGAGAGGTGTTCCTTCCCCTGATAATTTGTAGCCCACCCTTGGACACAGTCCTGCAGGTTTATGTCCTTTCTGTGCTGGGGACCCCAGAGCTGGATGCAGTGTTCCAATTGGGGTCTCAGCAGAGCAGAGGGGCAGAATCCCCTCCCTCCCCTGCTGGCCACACTGCTTTGGATGCAGCCCAGGACGTTGGGCTTTCCGGGCTGTGAGTGCCCATGGCTGGGTCATTTCCAGCCTCTCATCCACCAGCACCCCTAAGTCCACCTCCCCAGGGCTGCTCTCCATCTGTTCATCCCCCAGCCTGTATCGATACTGGGGTTTGCCTCAGCCCAGGTGCAGCACCTTGCCCGTGGCCAGGTTGACCTCATGACATTCACACAGGAAAAATTCTTGAGCTTTTCCAGGTCCTTCTGGATGGCATCCCATCCCTCAGGCATGTCAACTGCACCATTCAGCTGGTGTCATCTGCAAATATGCTGAGGGTGCACTCAATCCCACTTATGTCATTGATGAAGATATTAAACAGTACTGGCCCAAATAAAGATGCCTGAGGGGTATCAGTCATCAGTGATGCTCCATCTGGACATTGAGCCATTGGCTACTACTGTCTGCATTCAAGCACCTAAACAATTCCTCATCTACTAAACAGTCCATCAAATTGATTCAGCTTCAGACACAGCAGCCTGCATGCAGGCTTCACACCTTTTTTTTTTTTGCTGCTCCTAAATGGGAGGATCTGACAGTCACTGGAAAAATGAAGATGCTACTACTAAAGTATTGGAAATGCTCTATGAACACCTTTATAAAAATAACATGAGGTGGAAATAAATGCCCTGGTAACTTCAAGAGAGGCAACACTACCAATTGTAGAAATATTACGGCACCACATTATTTAGCTTATATAAATTATAATTTGATTGAATCAAATATTAAATCCTTAAAAAGAAAAGGAAAAAAAAAATGGAGAGTTTCCACATGTCGCTTAACAGATAACCAGCTTTTTCTTCAGTTCATTCTCCCAAAAGACCAAGCAGAGCAGGTTATGAGTTTCAGCTTCAGCTCTCTCTGTCAGACTTCAGTAGCTCACTGAGACCATTCTGTGTGCAGCACATTGGTAGGAACTGCAGAGGATTTTACATGAGGCAAGTTTAATGTATTCATATGCTGCAGGTATCTAAAATACCTATACCTGTCCCTCATTCCTAAGGAAATACCAGAGGATTTGGTAAATGAACAAAGAATGAACTAGAACAAAGAATGTCCCACACTTATCAGGCACATACTAAGATCTCTTTCAAACAACACTATTTGGGGGTCTTTCACCACAGACCCAGATCAGCTACTGAGATGTAGTATCCATCCATGAAACTGATGCAGAGTTAGTGTTACATGCATCCTATTCTGAGAAAAGTGTTCTTTCTGCTGTCTCATCTGTTCTTCAAGACAGAGAGGAGATGAGAGGGCAGTCTTAGTCAGGAGTCTGAGTCCTTTACACCTGCCTTTTTTCTCCTTTACAAGGTTTTCTACACATACTTTTAGTTAAATGACAGGACACATTACTCATTAAAAACCTCCAAAGTGCTATCTCATTGAGCAGAAAACATAACCATGTAAGAAAGAGGTGATCAGTTATGACCAAAAAAACCCCAGAAGGTAAATCCACATGAACCACTTACCAGAAACATGAAGAATCTCAGATTGCTGGGTTTTGCTGCTTTCCTCAAAAGTGCTACCACTTCTTGACACTCAGTCAGTCTACCACACCTCTCAGTCAGTCCTTCTCAGCACCTCCTGCATCAGGAATGGTGCAGCATGGAAGCAGGTGACTGGTTCAATTGTGATTGTAAACAGCTGCCCCTAGCAGAGAGGCATGGCAAAACACCAGCTTTCTGGAATTAAGGGCACAACCATAACGCTTCAGTTTATGGTCTGCATTGATAAACACAAGCCTATGTGTTTTCGGGATAAGGAGACGAATATGGCATCCCTCTTCTGTGCAGAAAGGGCTGACTCAAATATAGCACACTTGCCCTCTTCCATAGTGTCAAGAGGCAAGAAATGAAAGTTACATTATGCTTCTTGAGGGTCTTACAGTGAACAGGTAGGACAACTCAAGTGTGACAGCAAGGTCAAACAATACTTGCATTGTGAATCCAAAATTAGGTATTTGAACTACCAGGGTAATACATTTCTGCCTTAGATCCTGATCTTGTAAAGACTTATGCAAGTACTTGGCTTTAAGCACAGACAAAGAGCCACTGCTTTCAATAGAGCTATTCATGTGTTTAAAGGCCTGGAGCTTTAGAGTGCTGATTCCTTGGGTCTGGGATTAGCTAAAATTTATAGCACAATCACTTGTCTGGTCTTATTTATACCAACATTTCCTCCAGGTGTAGGGAATTCCTTTAGAACAGAAATTACCTGTACTGAAAAGCCAAATGATCTTTTTCTAATACTGCGGTAGCCTGCAACCAAAATAAGTCTCTTAAAATGACAAAAGATCAGGACCACTGACATAAAATTGGATTTGTATGAAAGAATATTGGCTTGGTTTCATTTCCCCATTTCTCCCCACAATGCTCCATAATGACCAATCATTTAAAAGAATGGTTAACAATCCAAAATGCTAACAGAAAAAAATATACAACAAATAAAATTCAGAAACATTATTTTACAACATGGTAATAAGGACTCCAGTAACAATACTACTTCAGCAGTTTTCTGCCTTATAATGTTACCTACATCTTCGCTGATGGTTGTTGCTGGGGACCTTGGAAGAGGATACAATTAGTCTAATTTTGCCTTTATATTTCACTTCACTGAGTTTAAAATCCACAGGAAATTCTTCCACCTATGTGTTTTACTTGAAAATGAATAGGTGGTGCTTTTTGATGCAAGCTCCTCTATTTTTTTTAATGATTTAAAATTCAATGAAGGCAAATGCAGCACTCTACATGTGTGGAAGAATAACTTCATTCCCCAGGACATGCCAGGGGGCTGACCTGCAGCTCTGTGGAGAAGGACCAGGAGGTCCTGCTGGACAACGAGCTGTCCATGAGCCAGCAATGCCCTTGTGGCAGAGAAGGCCAAAGGTATCCTGGGGTGCATTGGGAAGAGCATTGTTGCCAGCAGGTCAAGGGAGGTGAGCCTGCCCCTCTACTCAGTCCCAGTGAGGCATCACTTGGAGTGCTGTGTCCAGTTCTGGGCTTCTCAGTGCAAGAGAGACAGGGAGCTCCTGGAGTGGGTCCACTGAAGCGCTGTAAAGATGATTTAGGGACTGAAGCATCTCACTTACAAGGGAAGGCTGAGGGAGCTGGGCCTGTCCAGCCTTGAGAAGAGATGACTGAGAGGAGACTTCAGCAATGTCTGTAAGAATCTGAAGGGAGGGTACCAAGAGGATGGATTCAGGCTCTTCTAGGTGGTGCCAGGCAATGGGGCAAGAGGCACAGGAAGTTCCACCTGAATGTGAAGAAGAACTTCTTTACTGTGTAGGTGACAGAGCACTAAACAGATTGCCCATGGAGGCTGTGGAGTCTCCCTCACCTAATTTTCCTTCTACTTTCAGGATGTGATAATTTGGGGGGTGGATTATAAGAGGCTGATGATGCAACTCTCTGTGGTTTTACTCCATCCCCACAGCTAAAAGTGATTAATTACTTCAGCCATCTCCAGGCTGAGGGATGCAATTCCATATCCCAGAGAAGCTGCCTACTCAAATTTTGTGGTGTAAATCAGACTGTGACAACACGTATCTTGTAGTGCATCACACCACGTTTTGCTCTTTCAGGACTGACTGCAGGAATTGCTGAATCCAGTAAAAATTCTGTCTGTGTAAGGTCTCCTCTATTCCTGTCTCAGACTCATATGCACCAATTAGTATGGATATACAAAAAAATGTGTCAACTACTATTTTACCTCTGCAGCAGCAGAAAATCAAATTACATTTACAATTTCTATGGATAATTCATTTTTCATCTGTTGTTCTAGCAGAAATATAAGTGATAACTGGGAAAAAGACTTCTGCCCACTGTACTTTCCATTAACTTTTATATTTCTATTAAAAAGCAACGCTAGGTAAGAATTACTTTATAAGCAAATGCTAAGTCACACAAACCAACAATACTACACAATTTGTGCTGATACAGCCTAGTTGTAGGTTATTGACTCCAGAGGGCTTCATCATGAAAATTAGCATTTAATTCTCAGAGGAAAAAAATATTTTTCATTTCTCAAAATATCCCCTCTTACACTTTAACTTGAAGAAACCAATCCCCAAACTCTTCTCTCAGCAAATTCTGTGTCAGAGACAGAGTGATAGCCACTGAAAGTTCCATTCCTTGCTCTAACAAGGTTAATCACTTTAACAACTTCCATGACATTTGCCAGTGCTAGTACCTTCCTGCATGAGGCTTTTCGGTACCTCATTCATTGAAAAGGTAGGAAGTTCACTCCATATTTCTTTTTAAGTAAACCAATAAAACTGTTGACTCCCCCACAGCTGGAGAACCGTCAGTCACAACAGCTGTTATTTTGTCAAAGCCACCAAAGCAATTCTCAGTGCCCTTCACAGGATTAAAAATAAAATCCTTTTTATAGTGTCATGCAGGGATAACAGCCTCAGACATTCCTCATGAACCTTAAAATCCTTGTTAATCATATAAAAAATATCAACAGTTGATTTAAAGTACAGGAGTTACTTCTGCACTTTTCACCAAGTGACAAAGAATAAACAACTCCATTACCCATTTCCAGTTTCATATTTTCAGTCAAAATCACACATATAGCTAACTCAGGTGACATTTGTCATGAAAGGGACACGGATTCAATTTCTGTTGTTGTTACCAATACTTTCTCATCTTCAGGCACTGTGACAGATGCTACAGCATTGCTGTATGATAAATCCTGCGTCAGCTAACCCTGTTCTTTGGCTCTGTGACTGATATATTTTACATTAGGCACACTAGCTTTCTGGCGTGAAATCCTGGCTTCGTTGTAGTCAAAGACAAAAATCCCACATCTTTCATATCTTGAACAGAGCCAGGACTTTACCTCTAGTTTATGCCACCCCCCAATATTGTTGAAAACACCACTCTGAAGCAAGAACATCTCTGTCACTGATAAACAATCTCCTCCTGTGTTCATTTGATTTTTCCATTCTTTATGGAAATAACCTGGCACAGTGTGCTGGGGGCCCTCTGTCTGTGAGTAGCAGGTCCAGTAGACCTGTGTTACAGCAGTTCAAGATATATGTTTTTTACCTCTCTTGGTGTTACAGCTGTCTAAAAGCTCTTATTTTACTTCATGCTTTCGATATCTGTGACTCACTTCACCCTGTCTATTATAACTTTGCTCTCTCATAAAGCAGTGATAGCCATTGGGCTGTTAAATGACCTTGCCCACAGCTAGACTCTATTGGATTATTAGAAGCCAGCCTTAGGAGCAAACCCACATTTCCCTCAGATTTGACTGGAAGAATGATAGCTGAGTTATCAGACTGTCTTATTGCAACCCAGAAAATGCCTTCTTAGTGTATATCATAACCATAGATGTCTTAGTGACCAAGGAAATGAGCTCTAGAGTAAACTCTCTTGCTGAAGTTTGCCCAACCCGTCAACATTTGTTTAAAAATATGCCGACATTTTGGACAAGGTTATAAAGATTTCCCCTATGAACAGAAAAAAATGTGCTGGATGAAACCGTGAGTGCCAATTCTGTTTCTGTTTTCATCCTCCCCCACTTTTTTTGCCTGTGGCTCACTTCTGAGAAAACTAGAGAAGAAAAGGAAAGGTTACCAAAAAGGCAATAGGTTACAAAAAGAGAGAAGCAGTGGGATGCACTGCACACCAGCATTGAGGAAAGGACATAAGAGTGAAGACCTTATTGGAGACTGGACCTGCACTATAAGTCCCTTGTCTGAGGAATGCCCAGGCAGTATAGTTTAAAGAAAGAGTGGGGACAAAGCTCTCCTTCCTCTTCCAAGCAGTCAGTATGCTTCTGTAACTTAAGCATAACAGTTGATGAAATATAAATATCTAACTGCAGCTTTTTTTTTATTATTATTTCAGTGGTGATTAAAGTGAATAAACAAATACTCTTCACCCTTGTCTGTAGCACTTAAAATTCAAACCCTGCCAGTATATGAAACCTGGAGATAGAAGTGATAGAGAATATGTAGTAAATTAATCAGCCTTGGTTGCCCAGCATAATGCAAAGAAAGTGAACATAAAAAACATAAATAAATTAAAATTGTTTCTTATAATTACCTAAAAAATCTGAGCTTTCAAGGTAACATAAATAAGAACAATTTTTTTAAATTTTGATTTTTTTTTGAACAGCACTATAACCCTTTTTCATCAGAACAGTACTTTAAATTGCAAAAGATTAGAGGGACACCTTTCAGCATTAATAAATTGAGGAATATTTATGAGAATTAGCCTGGCATCTTCTTTGAAGCACCAGACCCCTGAGATGAATACGATGGGTACAAGGCAGATCTATTAGCAGTGTGAGAGACGCTCCAGAATTTGTGATGTCGTGTTGCTCCAAGGGCACACGGACAGTAGGAACACAATGACTCACTGCGGTTCAAGACATGCCTTACATTCAACCTCCTGGCAATGGGTGCCCAGAAGGGGATTCCAAAGTCAGGACAGGCTTCTGGTGTGGGTGCCTGTGTCTGAGCAGGCACACCAGCTTTGGAAACAATGTATTATTTGATGGCTTCATAGTGCACCAACAGAGGAATCAGAATGAGACAGAAACTCACCTTTTTAGCAAGAGGGAGAGATAAAGCATGAGAATAAAGTGTATAATTAAACCTGATTAGAAATGATTACATTTCCCCTGCATTATCCATGATAATAAGAAAGAAAACAGAAAATAGAGGAAGTACTATGAATACTGCTTGTGATTAAAAAGAAAAATGGACTATCCTTGTCTGACTTTCATTTAGTATGAGAGATGAGTTCTTTGGCTCTTTTTCTGTACCACACCACAGAGAGCTGAGAACACCAAGGAGAAATCTAAATAACCTGTTCATAAGAAAAAGAAAACAAAATGCTGATGACCTTTTAGTATTTGAGGAAATAAATGGTAAGCAGGAGTTTGAAGATGAAAAGTAATTGGCATTGCACCTTCTTAATTATTTTTCCAGTTTCAGGCCTTTAATATAGTTCTGGCTCTTGCTGACACACCTAAATGAGGTTTACAGAACCTAGAGCATGAATTTTGTGCTCATTAATGGAGAGGCAGCAGAACAAAGGTTGCAGGTATTGTTTTCTTTCACCTAGCTTAAATCACCACCCTCTGTTCAGACTTCATGCATATTTGTGGGCACTGAAATGGAAAGTCTGTAATGCAACTTCAGTCAAACGTGGTACTGGCAGAAAGAAGGCAAGCTAGATGACACCACTGAAACATCTTGATCAACTAATATGTGAAAAGCGGCAATCTCAACATCCATCACAGCATGATAAAATTAAAGAATGAAACTAGGCCAGTCCTCTGAGCACTGTATTCACAGACCTGCAACATCTTTGTGTGTAGAACAGAAAAAAGATACCTTGTCTAAAAAAACTCAACTGCTGTAAAACAAATTGGCTTATTTAGGGTGGGAACAGTAATGACACAGAGGGGAACAGTGGAATGACTCATGCTTCTCTGCATTATGGAAAGATGTTAGAGGTCAAATGTTCTGCATTTCTGATGTGCCAGAGGAGCCCTTAGAGTCCCCAGCTAACCTCCAATGAAGCTCCTGGTACTGAAAAAGGAGATACCTTCCTCTTTTGAAGCCCATTGGCTCTAGAAGGTACTTGTACTGCCTTGGCATGGCAGAATGTCGTGTATCTTGCCACATCAGCCTGTTGGCTTTGAGATCTTCCTGCCTAGGGGCACCATACAACTGGAACTTCTCTTCATGGGCTACATAGGGGATCTGGGGGAATTAGCATCAGCTGGGTGGCTAAAGGTGACTAAATTATCTCCTTTACTTTGGCTGAATACCTAAAATTATATTGTGTGAGTACCAGTCTCCCTCTCTCCCTTGTGTGTGTAGCTATGGGTGCTATTGCAGTATGTGCAGTCATGTCGAAATTGTTGTCAGTTTATTTGGTTGGAGTGACAGTGGCAATGCAGCTCAGGTAGAGACCTGGGCACTGGCAGCTGAAAGTGACAGTGAATCCCATGATATACATCCCAGTGGTCGGCTTGACACAGGGCTTGATTGACCTGGTTTCACTCTCCTTGTGCTGGAGCCAGCTGGACTACACCATGCTGAGCTGTGCTGGAGCATGAGGCCTTCATATCTTTAGTTACAGTACAGATGGACCATTGCAGCCTTTCAAGAATTCCATGGCTCAGTAATGGACTGCAAGGAGATCTGAACTCATCCAGAAGCAGCCACAAGCTGGTAGGGCTCAAGCGTGGAGGAGAGCAAGCTGGGGCTGTCAGTGGTGACAGGAACAGGTAGGGTGTTAGTGCAGCAGGGGTGTGGGGTTAGCGCCTAGGAGGCAGTGTCCAACTTTTCCCATCTTTATCCAACTTCTGTCTTTTCTGTTCCTTTCTGAGAAAGGAAGAGATGAAGACTCACATGGCAGACCATGACCTTCCTTGATGGAGTACCCAGTGCAGGTAAGGGAGAGCAGCAAGAAAGATGCATCTAGTCAGGGGAGTAGGTGTCTCATAATAAAATCAAACAGGGCTAAGGTATGACACTCCTATGTTAATTAAAATTTAAGAGCTTAAGCCCATTTTTTTATCATTTCTCCAATTACTTGGATGACATATAAGAAGAGCCTGGAGAAATAGTAATACATTACTGTCACAACATACAACACGACTCTACTAGATAAAATGTCAGAAGAAATAATATAGGTGGGAGATTTAGAAAAGGAAAAATGGTTTCATATTGCCTGCCTTTTCTGATGGACAACATAGGTTTCAATACCTTTCAATTTTTCTTCTACTATTTGTTAATGGGAACAGGGAGTAGGAAGAAGGCAAGAATACTACATGGAGCAGGCAACTTTCAAAAGTTTCTAGCATTTTGAATAACTGCTGTTTTAGAAGATGCTAGGAAGGAAACTTATGAGCATGAGCAACTGAACTCTTTTCATCATGCTTGTACAAAATATAGTATATGTACCAAAAGGAAATAATGTTGAATATACTCTTCTTGGTTGAATGGTCCCGTATATTCTTGTTCACAGAAAATGACTGGGAACAACTGGCATGTCACTGTATCCTGCCAAAAGCCTGAAGGGAGCTTCTGTAATGAACTCCCTGCCTTTTGCTTTCCTTAGCATGAAAATGTCAGTGCTGAACATGCTGCTGTGAACAGCACGTGTAGGAACAGCATCACCAAAGATAATGGCAGGCATTATTTGTAAGGAGATTATGTCACATGAAAAAATAAGCCTAAATAAATAGCCAGTCTGTTGATGCCTGAACATTCCCATGCTTGGAAACACAAATATATCCTTGCCCAAATCTGTTTGGACTGAGTCAAGAACAATTCTACCTCTGAGCCAAAGCAGTTTTGTAGGATAAGATGGTGCAATGAGATTCATTCTATTATTTCTCTCCTTCATGTATGGAAAACTACAGAAAAGGCAGAGCAAAAGGGAGTGGAGGGTAAACACCAGCTTTTTTGCCTATTATTTCTTCTTTGGCTACATGAATGTAGTGTGATCCACAGTTGTGAGAGGCCAGTAGAGCCAAGCTGACCGTGTCTTTGGGTGCCAGGAACTGGCTGTTCAAGGTCTGCTTTCAGGTCCTTGGTTCCCAATGGAGCTGCAATACAGAAAACATGGTATTCATGTTGCACACACTGCAGAGCACTGCATCAGTGCTGAGGGGTAGGGTTTAGATTTAAAACAGGAGATCCTTGTGCCTGTGCAGAAACAGTTGCCAGTGGGAGCCACAGAAAGAATGAGGATGTAGTGTGGCAGCCTGGTAAGGGACAGGGCTTGGGACAGTGAATACTCTTCTTTTACATGAGTCCAAGAAAATAAATATTTATTCTAAATATCCAAATCTAACCTAGTTGCCCAAGGGCTTCTTTGGTCACCTTCCTTGTACTGTAGTTTTTAGAAATTATTTCCAGGAAGAATTAAACTGAATTAAATAGTTTGTTCTAATTTACCTTGGTGTCATCCCTGGAAGGAAAAAGTCTCATACTGGCACAGAGTCCATACATTTATTTTTTGTGTTTTTAATGTCTACTGTAGTGCTACATCTTAAAAAGCAGGCTGCTAAACTGTGCAGCCTGTAAAACAGACATCAGGAGTTACGTGCACTGTGTGAAACATGCCATGATTTAACTTGAATTTGCACCATTACTGAGACACTCTTGCAATTATGTGCTGCATTACATTTCCAGCTGGAGACCAGAGATAAGGTGTTTCAGGAATACCTATAGACCAATCACAGTCTTTAAAAATGGATTAGCAATTGGAGATCCCACACTTCAGAGCCTTGAAAAGGGTCTGTTTAAGGGGAGGCAAGAAAAGAGGGCAAAAGGGAAGATGTGTTCAGCACCTTCTGAGAGGCAGCTCTTCTAACTTATGCCAAGCTGGGCATCCTGATGTTACAGAGATCAGGAGAATTTAGGAACACAGAAAAATATAGACCTTGTTCTGCCTGCAGATCTTGCAACAATGCCAGAAGAGGGGGTGGTGAATGCCTGCACTGCTGCCAGAACTGACCATAAAACAAAACCAGACCCACCTCCGTCCCTGCCCGGCTCTCTGGGAGGGCAGGAGACATGAGGAACACAGGGAAGCTGCTATCCTCCTCAGGCTGCCACCTAGCATTTCCACAGGTGACAGAGAAACAAGAGGAGGACGTTGCTTTTTGTCTCTTGTATCCCCTTGCAAACCATGTTGCAGAGGGGCCTCTACTTTGAGGTTATCCTCTTGTGGTTTTCTGTTTTCCCTCAGCAACATACAATAGCAACTTTTTTTTTTTTTAATAAATATTACAGGGATCATATCATTTATCTTGTGTGGAAACTAGAAAGGTTTAGGTGCAAAGGAAAGACATTTAATAACTCCCGTGACCTGGAGAGCCTCATCTATTATGGCATTATTTTATTTGACCTGTGAGACCAGAGAGCAGCAAAAAGATGTCTGCTGTTTGACTGACAAACGGCTGGCATAACAAACATCCAGGGTGATGTGAACGATCATTACTTCTAAGGGCAATGTGGACTCTTTCTCTCTGACTTGGTTTTATCTCTGAAGGTGAATGCCTGCTCACCTGCAATATATTCTGCCTGCAAATTGGCAAATGCCATTGTAATGCTTCTCATTTTATCTTTTTCTATTAAGCCACCGGAAAGAAGTTATGAGGAAGAGAGAGAGATTTTTGTTTTCTCTTCAAAATCATCTATATAAGCAAAACTTTATCAAAGGGCACTGTTTATGATTTGATTTTGAAATAATTTGGCCTCTCAACATTACCTGCATATGTCAAGAGGAACAGAGGCTTGCAGGAAAGGCAGATGAAATATCCCCCTGTTTTTATTTATTGATTTTGTACAACTCAGCATGGAAATTTTGTATAACAAAACCAGGAGCTTAAGAAAGATGCCTAAGTCATCAAAAGCCACTTAGGTATACAATGGGTGAAACTATAAACCACACAAGGTTATTGCCTGTGAGAGGAACATGTGCATAAACACCCTTGTACACACGTGTGCACTACTGTGGAAGGGGTGAGAAACCCCTGGGGAGCTAAAATTTACCCCTGTGATGTGCCAGGCAGCTGGGCAGCCTGAGGGGGCTTTGCCTAGGTCTCAGCAGTGACAGAAATTACAGACACACATCCCAAAATAGACAGAATTGATGTTGTCTCCTGCAGCTGATACACAGATGACCATTAGCTGTTGGATAAAGGCACATTCAAATACTTTAAAAACACCTACAAACCACACCATAAAGAATTCCTACAACAAGCACAGAAAAATGGTGATAGTACCATCATGCTATTTTACTTTGCAATAGTACAGTTTCCTCATCAAGATAAACTATTCAGCCTTCAGCGTGATAGTTTGTCTGCTCAGGAGCTGGATTACTGCCTCATAAAACAGTGCAATGGTGCAATTATCACTTTGGTATTAGGCAGGTACTGCAAGGTGCTCTCGTTCTGTGTTAGGTGGGACACTTTATGGTGACCATAAAACTGATGTGGCTTCAAGTACTTGTTACAATGATAAATTAATGAATCATACCATGGGCTGTGTCTTCAACAAAATGGAATAGCTTCTTTTCTTGCAACATGCACTGGGGATAGACCAGATTGTATGCAAGTGGTGTGATGTCAGACTGAAGGGGGAGGACTGAGATGAAGATGTATGAAGCTGAGATAAAAGCATATGTTAGAGACTTCACTAACGTGCATTTCGGCCTAATTCTGCTTTTCATTTTCACTATGTTTCCCCTACCCCATCATTTGGGAACGATCAGGGACTAAATTTTGTGCAAAACCATGGGGGACTCTTTGGACAAGGGAGAACTTAAAAGTTTTGTTGTCATGCTCACAGACAAAGAAGAGATCTTTGAGGAGACTGAGTGAGTGTTCCACATCCTGAGATGTAGGTGGGTTGGGAACCAAAATGTACCAGGATTTCTTCTGGATAAAAAGGAGTCATACTCACTCTAAAAAAAAAGCAATCCTGAACAAAAAAACTTGTCTTATTCCTTGCAGACTGGGTAGATGCAGAGGGATGGAGATGCACAGGGAAATTGTCACACAATATACAGTATTTGCAAAGTCTGGAAAGAGTAGTGTTAGTGACTTTTTCTGTACATGACCTGACTAGTTGCTGCAGTGGAAAGAATTCCAGTACTGAAAGTGTGTTTGGATTGAAAAGTAATGACATCACGTACTGAAGGGAGAGGTAAAACACAGCTGAAACAGACGAAAGGAAAACAAACCAAGGTAGGCTGGAAACTTCCCTACCACATTTGGTTATCAAGGATATTAGCTACTTTCACAGACTTGTAGAAAGTGATTATTTGGGGTTCTTGCCCACATTTTCCTCCCACACAGTTTTGAAAAAATCAGAAAGAAATTGTTTACCTCCCATCCCCCCTCAAAATATCAGATTCAAATATTTTCACAATTACACACCTTTGAATTTCCTTAAGCTTAGTTTTTAATTGAAAACTATCTGAATTGGCATTGAAACACCATTTATCAAGAGCTGAAGTTGGTTTCAGGGTAAATAGAAAACAAAATCAAATAAAGTGGGGATAATTTAAAAAAAATTGCTGATTAAAAAACCCTGAGAGATTAAAAACACCTTCAAAATTTTTAAGCAAACATAAAAGGGTTAATTTTAAGCATCTAAAGCAAGAAAATGAACTATGCCTTATGCTTTCAAAAAATTTCTGTTTTCTATTTTAATAAATCAAAACAAGTCAGAGAGTAAAAGTGCAGGTGTTTCAGATGAACGAGTAACTAAACCATCTTTGAGATCTGACCTTCACATCCACAGTTTAAAATGAATGCTTGTCAACTTTATATGCTTGCTTAACTTGAGACTCATTGAAACACTCCCAATCTCTCAGCTACAGCGTGCATAAAGGTTTTAATGGCATTTATTGATCCTGGATGCATTACACCTGGAGATGTCACTACTTATAAGGAAAGTAACAAGTCACTGTAAATATGCAAAGCACATGTTTATGAGACAGGGCTGGCTCAAAGCTCCTCAGAAATGTAAGCAGATGCAGCTTTGTTGCCAAAAAGATGAAGAGGAGATGGTGCCAGACTGAAAACAGACTTCCCCTGCTAAATGGGAGAGAAAAGTACAAAGGCATGCACCTGGGATGCCCAGGTACCCAAAAAGCTGGATCTGCCATGCCAGCCACTGCTTGAGGAGTGGTGTGGAGGCAGTAGCTGATATTTTGGGAGAATTTCTCTCCTCCCACACCCATGTGTGTCCCTTTATGGCCTCCTGGCTGCATTCGGAGCCCCAGTGCCACCATCTCAAGCTGCATTTGATTCCAGCCTGTCCAGGGAATGGCAGAGCAGGGATAACATCAACTAAACTAGGGCTCTGGACTGGTCCCAGAGTGAAACACAGACGATGTATAGCACTTCCAGTAGCAGATGGACTGGGTTAGTGTTTTGAAAGATGTGAGAATCCTGTATGGCATTTGAGGACAAACAAATGACAGTTTCACAATCTGCTTTCATTTTTCTTTTGTAGGACACAGGTAAGTGACCTCTCAAGCTGTCTTAATACCCTGTTACCCACAAGCTCTATACTCAGCCGTTAGACAGACCTCCGATTAGTTTAAACACGGTATAAGCCTCTCTTTTCTCCATAGTTCTAATCTACAAATCCTCTGTGAGGAAACACACTGCTCAGGCGTTTCAAAAACAGCAGTAAACTTGACCCCACGATCTGATTGTGTGATTCCCACCACATGCAAGTGCTTGCAGGACTCAGATCTCACTTTTCAATCACTTAAAACACGACCTAAAATCAAGCAATACAAGGTAATCATAGATTACATTCAGTTATAAGCTTCCATTTGCATGAGGATTTCTGTCCCCACATGGTGCCCAGCTCTCAGGTGGACTGAAGGCACCACTGCAGAGGGAAGGGTGATTGGTCACCAGGCCTCCATGTTCATTTCTGAGTCCAAACAGCATCACTGAGAAACTGAGCTGACATGCAGCATGGGAAACCTTGCACAACAAGAGGGACCCATTGCACTGTGGAAATGACAGTCCTTCACACGGTGAGTGAGAAGCTGCATCCATGGAGCCTCTTCTTGATGAATTTTTTTTTTCTTTTTTTCAGGACCAGACAGTTACTATAGAAATTTGTCAATAGTTCATTATTTTAAAGTCAAACTTTTAAAGAAAAACTGGTGGCCCTCTCTGCATTCATAATTTCCAAAGTTGGGCTTACATGATTATACCAAACTTTGTTTCAACAATGCAATTACCTCCTTCACTAATTAGTGATTGGAAATACAGACTCTTATGGTCAATTTACCTGACTTTTTCTCCTTCTTGCCCATCTTTCTTTCTCATTCCTACTAACCCCACAACATTCTTCTTGGCTATCACTTGTGGTTGTCCTTGCTGTATGCATGCTTTCTCTGCCTCAGAAAACAATAGCATCAGAAAACCCTATCACAAATCAAATCTCAATCTTCTGAGAGGAGCTAAATTTGCTAAATGCTGAATAAACAGAAGTGACAAGTCTTTATTTTTTTTTTTTTGCTGTTATGTAGATTTGATTATTATCATGTTTGATTAAAAGAAAAATATACATCACGGAGTTGAAAATGACCTTTCTGATCCCTTCCCACGGGCATGAATCTTTGCATGCTTCCTTTGTCCATCTCTTTGCTGTCAAACTCATGGCTGAGGAAGAGGTACTAACACAGCTCACCTCACTCCTCTGTTCTGACCTTTGGGTAGATACTATCCATGCATGCAAATTGAGAACGGGACATTATTCAGCTTGAGGCATTGAGGTTTACTCTTTGCTGTAAAATCGATGCTTAGACACTAGGGGTAAGTCTGATGGGAATAACAATCTAACATAACTTTTCATTTATTTCATGGCCACTCCTAACATTACCAATGAGAAAACTGAAAGACAGGCCATTCAGAAATTTAGTTGCTTTGCTGATCAGAATGGAGCCACAAAAAATTGTTAGCTCCGTCATGCAGTATTTATGGCTAGAAACAAACAAACAAAAGTATTCACAGTCACTCATATCTATGCCAAATTTTACAAGGCCAAAACATGTTATGAAAACTGACAAGTCAGAGAGAATTATTCACCATTAGAAAAAGTAGTGCTATATATACTGATCTTCCCTCTTTACTCTTCTAACTGAAAACCCTAAGACAGCCGGTCTCCTGAAAAAAGAGATTTCAAATCACCTGTATTTTATGTTATATTACATTGTGTGCAGTGGAAAAACTCCTTTGCAAGAGCTTCAAGTTTGCTGCAGATGTTACATGCAGCCCTCCCTCTCTCATCTCATATCAGTGCAGTTTATTTACACAACACACAATAAATCATACATCAACAAGTAGGTTTTTAATGAATAGGATAGCTTTAGAAATTGCACTTCCAGAATGATCTGTATGTTTTCTGTTTATTTTCTAATATATCTCAACCTACCTCATTCCATTTCTAATCTCACAAATGTTGTTATCAATGTATAATAATTGAGGTGATGAAAGTCTGCTTCTAACCTATTCAGAACAGTCAATCTGCCTTAAAATATTTCTATTTGGAAACAGGCAAAATCTCTTTCAAGAGGTGACATTTCTTTTATTGCCTGCTTTATGTAGGAACATGCTCCATTTGGGGTCCAGGAAAAATGACAGATAAAAGGGAGAAATATAATTATACGTATACTTCCTATCAAATTAAAGCAAAGCAAAACAAATAAGTGGGGTTGGCTTCCATTGTGTGAAAACTACTATCATATTCATATGTCTTAAGAACAGCAATAAAAATGTCTTCAAAAATATCGTATGTTATTTGATTTAGACTCAAAGCTTGAAAAATGGAATAATTTATAATGCCACTTTATTACTGAAGAGTGTGCACTACAAAGAGATATGATGTGCTGAATTAAATGGCACAATTCATTCATTAAATTAATTAGGAACATAAATGCAAAAGCTCAAAAAAAATGGATAGCAGAGAAGAGGTGAGTGAAAAGAGAAAGGCTAACCACTACATTTTCTTACAGAAGACTGGAGAAACTTTCATGGGCAGGATAGCCCCCTGGACTCTGAAGCAGCCCTGTGTGACCCTCTTCCATCTTCCATGAGAGGTATTTAATGAAACAAGCATGTGAGAGGCATCTGTGTCCAGGCTGTGATAGTTATGGCTCAGGCCTCTTTCTTCAACAGGGGAAAATGCAAATTATTTAATTAGCATATTTCTGTGAATTAATGCCATTTATCAGAAAAGGTCCAAGTGATAATCACACTGCTTGAGAGTTAATTTAATGCAGAAATCTTGAGTACAAGCTCGATGTGAACTCAGACATCTGGGCACAGGATGGGGGCACCCGGAAAAGTGCTCGGACTAAGGAGATGCCTGTGCTGCCTTGTCCCTGCTGAGGGGACGGAAAAGAAGGGCTCCCGTGGGTATGAGTGGCACAGCAACTGAACTTGTGGGACCCAGCACAAGGCAATCCCAGCCAAATCTTTTCAGGTTGTTCCTCTGAAAAGATGGCAGGATCGTCTGCTTCCTCCCTTCTCCCAAATCCTACCCCCTGTCACTGCCATGAATCTGTGAAGCCAGGCCTTTGGGGTGGCAGTGACATGGTGCTGTTTTGTTTTCTCGCAGACAACTGCTGGTTTGTCTGAAGAATACATCTAGGCAGACACAGTGCACTGAGGAAGGGCTTTTCAAGGGGAGTGGATGGCACTTTAAAAAAAAAAAGGAGAAAAATAGGCTGGCTGTATCTGTGTGCTGGTCTGCATTTGCCTATGAGCAGCTGGTGTCAGTCTGAGAAACTGCATCCTCTGTAACAAAAACGTACAAACCAGCATTCAGGTCTTTCACTTCTTCACTGCCTCCTGCTGCCCAGTGCAGAAGGCATTAATGAAGACCCCAGGAGCTGGATGATATCCTTCGTGCTGGCTGATAGAAATAGGAGCCAGGAAAGAGGAGCCTGTGGATGCCACAGCATGCCAATACTCCTCTTCAACCCCATGTGCTTAAATACCAGGTCTCACGTTCAGGTCTCTGTTCATTTGTCATCTGTGCGTGTGAAGTGAGACATATTCTGGACAGAGCCAGATATAAAGACACATTTTGGCAGAAGAGATTCCTGGTCATGTTTCATCAAATGGAAGGAGAGAGAAATGTACCCAGAAACATGGCAATCATCAATATGTTTGCTTCACTGCTGCCCAAAGGCAATCTGGAAATTAGGGTTTCCTGGCTGTTCCTGGTTAACAAAGATGTTTAAAATGTTAATGACTGTCTGTGTGGTTAAATAAGCATGGACTCCAACAACTGCTGCCCTGGATCAAGAGCAAAGTTCATTGGAAATAGGTGCTTTATGTAAATCTTATGAACAGTGCAGATGCAGACCCTTGCAGACAGCTTTGGTGCATCTGGCATCATGTCCTAACCTGAGAGACCTCCTGTCAAGAGAACAAAATTCCCTTACTGCTACACCCTGTTGCAGCTCATCATTATATTCACAGAAAGAAAAGCTCATTTTGTAGGTCTGGAACTTCTGGGGGAGCCCAAACCAAGTCAGCACTCCAATGTTTTGAAAAAAGAAACATTCCTACTTTTCAAACACTAAGCATGTATCCAGGAGCAAATACTGTCTACTTTTAACATGCTATGGGAACCCCTGGGCAATATAGTTGCAGACCCTAAGCCTGATTGAAGATTTCCCTGAAATGGCCTGTATGAAACAGCCAGATGATCATATGCTTTATTGTCTCAATGTTTGTCTGCAACAGGCTGAATGTTTCCCTCTCCTCAAAGCGTTCTGCACTGCCAGAAAAACAAAGAGGGACTTCTCAGATTTGACTACAGAGAGAGAATCTGGGAGAAGGGAGTGAGTCACTTTTCTACATTGCTTCTTAAGGGTTGTTTTTTGCAAATTGTCTCACTTCTTCTAACCTTTGAAATAACATCACTGATGAGCAGCACTAAAAGTTTTTCTCCATCTGGAAATACAGCCTTTAGGCATCAAGGATGACAAGGCAGAAGGACAACCAATGAGGCAGTGAGAAGAGACACTTACTTTTTCCTCTCTTTTATAAGGTAAACCTTAACTGGAGAAGGTTGTCTGGTCACTAATCTAAAACTGTGCTGCTTGTTTAACAATTAGACATGACACAGGCAGAGAATGTGATGCTGAAACCACTCAGAGAAAGGTGCTCCCTGTAATTATTTGTGCTAATAATGTCCATTTATCTTGTCTTTGGCAGTTGCTTTAAACACAAACTGTAAGGATACAATGCATAATTGTTCTGAGCTGCTTAATACAATTAATGGTGGAGAAACAGGTGCAAGGATGCATTTCTCCTACTCTGTTGGAATTTATCTCAATCTGTGTCCACTGAAGTATTTTAAAAACTGAAGAAAGAGCTTTTCACACAAAGAAATGTTCATAAACACAATAAATGGAGGTAATTATATCCTGTAGTCAGCCAAAGTCAATGTGATTCACATATCATAGTCACTTGACTTCTCTCTGGATTTGCTCTGAATGACACATCTCTGACTTGTAGCAATTTCTGTTCCAAGCTGTTATGAAACCATTTACATTAAATGATGGCAGCACTTAGAAGGGTGGCTGAGTGAGCTTCTACTGCAAATTGTGCTCTTATTAAGCAAAATCATGGCTTCTGAGTATGTATATGGCAAGGTTTTTATTTCTCCTTTTTATTTCTTTTGGTTGTGGGTTTGGGGTTTTTTTTTTAGTGTTATATAGGGAGAATAGTTCAGTTCAGAAACCATTGTGGAAAGCTCACAGTTTCCTAGGGAGTCACTGCAATGTCATTATTTTACCTCAAATCTCCTTCCGCTGAAAGAACATTTTTAAACCTCCCACCCTCAAGCAGCAGCAGTGAATTACTTGACAGACATCTGCGGTCTGCAAACCACCTCTAACATCTAGTGCAGCTCTGGGACCCATGCACACATATTCAGTTCCCCATATACACAGTTTAAGAACTCACTGCTTTGCCACTTCCCCCAGCCCTGCCCATTTTCCAGCCTACACACTCATGTGGAGATAGCAATCCATCTGAGTCCCATGCTCCTGGTTCCTTCAGCTTTTGCCCTAATCCTCCTGAAGCTCTGAGCTGCTTCCTCCCCGGGGCAGTGCTCAGCTGCCCAGATTCTGGCACAGCAGCATCTGACATGGAGCATGCACTGCCTGCCTGCAAATGCTGCAAAGGTCTCAGCGCTTCACCCAAGCTGAGCCACAGGAGATGCTGAGGGGCACCACAACACCCGAGGCTTGTTCTCTGGCACAAATAAAATGCAGAATGCTTTCACAAATTCTTTAGGCATCCGGAGTGGTATAAGAGAACTGCGGAAGGATTTTGGGTAGAGATATACTTGATTTAGTCATGTTATGCTTTCCCTTTTATTCCAAAATAAATTCACAGAAAAGAAAATGGGTAGGCTGAATATTCATCAACCACCATTTGTAATACTATAAGTTTATCAATGCCTGTTTACAGGACTTGTCCTCCAGTACACTAGTTTATCAGATGATAAACAAATTACAAGCATTTCCTTTCATTTCTAAATTAAAAATATAAAAGCTGGCCAACACTTGGGATGAAGCACAATGTAGCACAAAAGAAATTTGTTGTGACTCTCCCTCCTCCTTTAGGAGTGTGAAGTTTCTGGTATATTGAAAGTTGGTTTTGGGATTGTCTTTAAAGATTGAAAGAGTCTATAAATTTTCATGAGCAGTGAGCTATGTTGCAGTTACAGCAAGAACTGTACGTGCACTGTATGTGTGTTAAAGGCATCTGAATGCTCAAGCAATAATTGGAATACAAACTATGTAGAACATTTCTTCCCCTTACACCCATCTTCTTGTTATCAGTAGGATATCGAGACCTGTATGTAATTAAAAAAAAAAAAAAGGAGGGAAGGAGACAAGAAGAAGAGTTCAAGAGAAATGTACTAAGAATTCTTCCTAAGTTGGCACCAGCAGCTGAGGGGGACTGCCTGACTCTGATCTTCTGAGATTGATGGCCACACTATGCTCTCTGCTTTTCACAGCAATGGCGAGCAGCCCGGCACAACTTCAGCTGAGTGCAGCAGAAGTGTACAGGCCCTTCTTAAAGCCTTTTCCCTGCTCCTGCTAACACCAGTGGGATTCTGCATAAGCCCACCCTTGCTGGAATGTCCTCAGTTAGCATGGGGGCTCGAGTGGGGTCTGTGGGTCAATGCTAAAATCTGCACTTGTGAGACGAACACTGTCAGAGGGCACAGGAGAGTTTCCAGCCCCAGCAGGATCAGTCAGAAACACATACAAATTCTGTGGAGAGGATTTCAAGGGAAGAAGATCCACACATTGCTCTCTGAAAACACATATAACAATGATTTTAAACTTTATGTTTAAAAAATAAAAACATAATATATAAGCATTTTATCCTGCATTTACTTTGGCTGCCACCTGTATCTTCTCTGAAACAGTAGGAGTCCTTGGGGCATGATCACAATTAAACAATGAGCTGATTATTATATACTCATTTCTGCTAAGGTGTATGCTCTCTTCGGTTGTGGTGTTGGGTGTTTATTACGGTGTTAAAGATATTCTCATGCTGGCTGCACACAGTAAATGTGCTGTGGATTATTTTTTACCTTTTTTTAAAGATGGGGTTTGTAACTCCTCTCCCTTAGGGACACACAGTGCCCAAGTAGTATCCACAGTTTTCTTGTAACATTAAAGCTGTGCTGGTATGGGAGTGAGATGATCACTTATGTACTTTGTCTCCCTTCTCCCATGGATTCTAACACAACTTTAATATTAAGGATTCAAACTGTCCCACTGAAGTCAGTACTATTCTTCGCATGCTTAAAAGTAAAGGAAGTCTATTGATTCAAATTAAGGTGACCTGGTTTTACACCAGGATATTTCAGTGTTGAGCGTGACTGAATTCTAACACAGCTCTCTTTGCATATTCATAGTTCTTTGCCTCTAGGTCTTACACTGTCTCCTAAACAGGATAACATAATGACAGCATCCTAAAACATGTCTGTTTCTTAAAAACAGCAACTCTGACCAAAGAATGGCAAGGAGCCCGGCAGACAGTTCCACTTTAATAGATGGTCACTCTGGCCTTCTCTTGTGAGCTGCCTCTGTGAAGGTGTCAGTCTCACAAAGTTCAGCACAGAATTGAGCAGTACCTCCATTGCAGTGTGGTCAGCAGCTGCATAAAGAACACACAGGGCAGCTGCAATCCCACTGTGAGCTTCATTTCACTTGGCCTCAGAGCTGACTACATTTTATCTTTGGGATCTTGCCTGTGTTGAGCTCGTTGCTAAGCAAGGGCATCAAAGAATTTCAAATGACCACCTTAGCAAGTTAGTACCACCTTACTGATGGTGGAGCCCCATGGGCTTTGCCTAAAGGATTCATCAGATCATAGCAAAGGAAAAGCTATGCCACAGGAGTGTAAGCCCTGGCTGCAGGCTCAGTTGAACAGCTTAGACACTTCAGAGTTATCTGGGCTGATCTCTGCCAGATGCCCAGTCTCTCTTGGGAAGTGCTTCCTTTCCTTCCTTCTCCCGAAAAGGCTGGCTTCAACAAAGGCTGAATTGTAATGAGAGAGGGTTCTTCAACTCATCTCTGAGAGAGGATGGTACAAGCAACACCCAAATTCATATTCCCTATGATTCCCTTTAAAATGGCCAAAGCCATTTTACTGTTTCTCAGATAAAAGTATAAAGACATTAACCCATCTAAGAATAGAACATTTGTGCCAGAAAAGTTTTTTCTCCTCCTCCATTGAAAAGTAAATATATTAAAAGGATGATAAAACCTTCAAAAGTAAACTCAGCTTTTAGGGGTTTGATGGAACACCACCATAGGCCGCCAAAGTGTTTGTGTCTGCTGTGGGAGTAATTTGGTTAGGTTTTGTTTTACCTTGAGTCAACATCAAGACTTTTTATATTCCTTCCCCTACAAAAGACATTACTTTTCAGCTATCCCTAGATGCATATTTATCTCCTTTTACATGGCTTTTCAGATTTTAGGTCAGTAAAGGATTTTTAAGAACCCAGTGAAAATATATAAAAATGGCATAGTTAAAGTAGTCCCCCTCCCTAAACTGTCCTAGTCCTCAGGCTCCAAACCAACACATCTTGCCTATCATTATCTTTGCCTTGTAAGCAAAGCCTTGACAGCCTAAGGAGAGCTCTTAGATTAATAAAAGTCACCCAAGCCACCCGAGTTAGAAGTACATATCTCACTGGAGCAGTGCCATTTAACTAGTTAATGTTTAGAAAGCCTTTTGATATCCACAGATGAAAGGCATGGTAACAGTGTGAGGCATTACTGTTATTACCTGCAGATGGTAAGAAGTTGTCCCACAGCTACTGTGTGTATATCATGAAAATTTGAAGGCTGGCAAATTTCCTGTAACATCACAAAAGGAGCTGCGATGGTCTTCTCCTTAGTCTGGCTTAGTACAGGCAGAGTTTTAAAGGGCCTTGAAAAACTGCAATAAACAGCAGTTTCCCAGTAGATCCAGAGAAATCTACATAATCTGTCTTGATTTGTTAATTGCCTTAGTGTCAGACCTTCAGCTAGTGGTTTAAAAACCTCTGTTCTGCTAAGTAGTTTCTTCTCACGCTCCAAATACTTCACAACTACTGTGAAAAAAACCCCTCTGATCTTTCTCTTTGTCATGCTATCAGCACCCCAAATCTGTGGGTGATGTGACCCCCAAAACTCACCCCTACGCTGCCACAGCGAGGGAAGCCTGTGCTTGGATTGGGATGGATGCACAGCCCCAGCATGGCTTCAGAGAGCACGGCATGGGTATTCTTGCCAGCACACAGCTTTGGGGATGCTGTGCTGCAGCTGCAAGATGCCTCTTTTGCAGCCCGTGTTTGACATGTAAGACAAACAGTCAGAGTCCTGCAGCAGACTGACAAACTATGTGCAAAGTGTCCTGTCCTGGAGCTTAGGGCAAATTGGACTAAGTGGGGAAGGAAGAGGAAGCAGTCAAAATCTGGAGTCAGACCTTGGCTGGAAACAGATTTCCACTGCTCCTTAAGGAGCATGATGCACACAGGAACACAGGCACCATCTGGTTTGCACAGCCCTTGAGACAGGGAGATAAGACAGAATACAGTCTCTGGATAATATGTTTTGTGTGCCGGGGCTACCTGAAATGGTAATGAAGAAGGTGTTAATGCTGTAATTGAGTTCAAGTCTTTTATCCTGAGTTTGTGTGTATTTCTTGCCACTGTAAATGCCACCCACATCCCTTCTGGAGTTGGCCAAATGGCAAAAGGCAATCCTGTTAAAAGCTAAAGATGAAGGGATGAGAACACAAAGTGGACCAGCATCCCTGGAGCTTTAAGTGCCTTAAGGGTTTTTTTTTTCCCCCTAAAGTTTAGGTCACAGGTATGATTTAATTTGTCTCACAAAAAATTAAAATAAGAAGAGGAAAAACCAGTTGTGCCCTCTATTGGTACAGAAAAGCATTATTTTGGTTTCTCAGGCAGTTAGGATACACATGTTTTTAAAGATCAAACCCATGTAGAAAGTGATCAGACTGATCTGATCTGGCCTGGAGAGCTCTGATGGCAGCATGAGAGGCAGCTTGATCTAGTGGACTGAAAGGCAGCAGTTCCTGAGGTCTAATCCTGGCTGACATAGAGCCACTGTGTGGCCTTGGGCAAGCTCCTTAAAAAGACATGTCAGGTTAACTTAGGCCTAAAATTAAAGTTTTACAAATATACGTATTTGCAAATACTTACATCAGTAGAAATGAATGTCACTTTTTTTTTATTTAATTCCAGTGGGGAAGGGAAGTAATATTTCCAGTAAGAGAACTTGAAGATCTTTTTTTGTGAACTGCAGCATCAGTGCTCAGCCAGAGATGGTATCTGAAAACCAAACTGGCCAAAAATTGCTTCTACAAAGTAGAAGAATCCTGTGGCTGTAAGACAACACAACCTTGATTCAGAGAGCTCTGGAGCAGTGGGTGCTTTTAAGTGTTAAAAAACTCATTTTCATTCAAGGAACACTAAGTATTAATTAAGTATATGCTAAGCAATAACTGCAGCTCAAGAACCAGACTCTGCTCTCTGGTGAGTGCTTTCCATCACCCTTGCCAGCTTGAATTAGAAGGAAACTTTCAAACCATCCAAGGGAAGGCACAGGCAGTGTTTAAGAGATTATAGAAGTGTTTAAGATGATTTACACCCTGTGTGATACTGACTTGTTAATATTTATCAAGTTGCTACATCTTCCTATGAATCTCTTTCTCCCCAGACTGTTTCATTATAATGACCACTACTGCTAGACCAGTCAGCACTGAATTATGGATGGCCCTTACTTAGGGAGAGTTTGGACCTGTGAGACATCTCAATTTGTGTGGCAATATTACTGCAATGTAACTGCATTCCCTTAAGCGATGAGACTCTCAGATAATGCTGCTTTGTTCAGTGGATTTTGGGTTGCTCTGGAGTGGAATTTTCCTTCCTTATTGGGAAGGGGAGCCTTTTGGTATTGTTTATATGACTGTCTGTAGCTCTTGGTCTTTGTAGAGGAAACTAGGAATTTGGTGGGGCAGGAAAGGATTTACCTTGGGAAAGAGGCCAAGCCCACTGCCTTGCATGAGTCAGGAACAGCTGCAGGTGGCCTGATATCCACAGCTAAAATGACAGGAGAAAATTAGCTGCCAGACAGGAAGGCATTCAAGGAATTAATACCTCTCTGTGGCTTACAGGTACAGTGGAAAACAAAAAACCAAAGTTAAAGTGCTATCATTGGATGGATACTGGCTGCAAGACAAAAATTAAAGAGGAGAAATAATGGTCAAATTTAAATGTGTCAAAAGTTGTCAGTGACTGCACAAAGCCCCACAGTGAGGCAGGTTAGTTCATATTATCCATGAGAGATCTAAAAATGATTTGCAAGTAGGCAAAAGCCTGCAGATGCCATGGAGTTACACAGAATAATTAGGACCTGAGGCTGTATGGCACTCCAGCGGCGTGCAGTAAAGCTGGGTGAACTGAGAGCACAACACATAAAACACAAGGTAACACAAATTGGGACAAAGCATTTGACCTACCTGAGTACACTGTTGACTTTTAAATAAACGGTGGTAATTCTGGAAGATGATTCAGGCATCAGAGAAAGTCCACTGTTCTGCTCACTGTTGTGACCCTTATGTCAAGAGAATTCTTTAGAAAAAGCATTTCAGAACTGGGGACATGGTTAGCAACAGCTCAAAAAAAAGCTTTTGGAGGAGGAGAAAAAACTATATTGTAACAGAAAGAAAGGTAACAAAGTAATATGTGATAACTAATGGCTTACAGAAATTATGTCAGGTAAACCCTCTATTCTTAGACAAGAGAACCTGGCAGTGAAGCTGAAAACAATGCAACAATTTGATGTCTTCAGTGAAGAACTCATTGATGGGAAAAAAATATATAATTGAGGCAAAGAACTGTTTGGGATTTCATTTAAGCTATACTTGAGTCCATATTCTTTTGCAATTTTATTAACATCTCTATTGAGGAGATACAAGCATTGAAAGCACAGGACATAACTTAACAACTAAAATGTTCAGTGTTAGGAGAGACTTTCCCAATGAAGAAGTGATTCCTAAACTGTTCATGACTCTGTTTCTTGCATTCCCCTTTGGAATATAATCTGTTGTCCATTTCTGGTTATGCGGATGATGAGGATCACTATATTGGGTCAGAACACATCCTGCCGGTTTAATGCCTGAAAGCTGATAAAAACACAAGCAGAAACACATTGAAATGCATTAATTTACAGGCATCTCTCTTTAGCCAGTTATCATCTTGCACCACAGAGCAGTTGTTAAATATCAATAGAGATTTCAATTCTCTTTTCTTTCAGAAAAAGACACAGAAATGATATAATGAGACTTCTATACTTTTAAATGCACTGGGAGAGTAAGGGACAGGTGTTCAACACGTTAAAAAAAAAACAGTTAAAGAGTGTTGCTCTAGGCATAGTTTCATCTATCTGACTCAGCACAAATGCCAAAGTACGATGGAGAAATGAAACAGAAGAATCAGCTCTGTGCTGCCTGGGGTCTGTTCACGGGCATAAGTATTAGATTGCCTCTTCTTTTAATTAATGTTTTCCCTTTTGACATTACACTGGAGACTGTGACTGAACTTTATTCCTCAACAGCAGCCTATGGCATTCAACAGAGTTCTCTGGGAAAACAGTCTGCCCAGAAGTGCTTAGCAGAAACTAGGAGAAAAATGGATGGAGAAGAAAAGCTTCTACAGTAGAGCATTTATTTACTGCAGACTATTCCTTGAAATTAGCCCCTTCTTTTGACTGGATAGCCCACAGGGAGATGATGTGATATGTATGAACTGATCTGTCATTCAAACAGTGCCCTACGGATGCTTGGTTGAGAACGCATTTCAGTCAGCCAGTTCTTCATCAGCTAAACATTTAAGGTTTAACTAAACATACCTGAACATTTTAGGTTCATTTGAGGTTCATTAGTGAAGTGACTCTGTCAGTCATTACAACCATGTGGTGGCATTTTTACTCCTTGATTGGCTCATCTATATAACCAAGACAAGAAGGTATCCTGGAAAACCAAGAGACAGCAGCAAAACTGCTGGGGCTTTCATTTTCTTCGGGGTGCCTAGAGGAACAAAAAGGACATGCCAGGAAAGCAAGGAAAACAAAATGTTAGCACAAGTTGTTTGAAATCTTGTCTTGTTCCCTTATGTAAGAAGATCCCACCAAACTGGATCTCCATATGCCTCTCCATGACTTACATGCTTTTGGGATAGTATCTATTTGCTCTTCCTACATGCTCTGACGAGCACAATTTGCTTCATGTTTTTGACATCTATAGTATCATTTTGATTGGAGGGTATGTCCACCAAGAGCAGCAAAAGGAGTGTCACACGAGTGCCATCCTACCTGAAGGACAGCTAACAGCTCAGGTCTGGAAGCTATTTAACTTAAGGTCAGAGTGAACACAACTAAAACTGGCTGCACTGAACCAGAGATGTGTCCTGATGGATGGCAGTGAATGGCTGAGTTAATGGTCAGACTCAAGGATCTTAGAGATCATTTCTAACCCTAATGATTCTGTGATTCTGTTTTAAACGTTTCATGTCTCTATCATTTTGGCAAAATCACTCAGGCATTCTTGTGTCTGAAACAGACTGAAAAAACATTCAAAAGAAATGCTTTTTTCAGAGTGCCTCAAATATTTTTGTGTTGTGGAGTGAAATCTCAACATGGTTTTCATCTCTTTTTTTGGTCTTTGACTCCATATTCTCTTGTCAACATTAAAACCCTGGAACACCATGCTGGATTTGTGGTTTTTTTGGGAGGATTTTTGAAGTGATTTGTGTCTGTGTGAACAGCTGAGTCTGCCTTTTTACTATCTACCCACCAACATCACATTCCCAAGGGAAGTTAGTGAAACATCAAGTCATAGCAGTGCTTATTTTAGCTGATACCAACAGCCTCTTGCTCCACTAAAATGTTGGTGAGGGAGGTATTAGAAAATGTACAGGGAAGTTGGAAGTTTCTTTGAGATTTTGTGAGGAACCTAAAAAGGAGGGCATCTGCTGCTTTGATCCAAGTACAGGACAGACATCCTTTGTCCAGCAGAGTGCTGCCCAGGAGCTTGGCAGGGCAGAGGTCCTTTTTGTTCATAGCCCGCCTTGTCTCTTTTTTCCATGACAGAAGTAATTAATGTGAGAAAATGAATGAAAACAGAAGAAAACATGTCCACAACCACAGAAATCTTGCTCTGTACAAAATCTTGTGGTAACTTTGAAAAGGTACAGCTGATTTTAGCAAAGAAATGGTGTCTGGGGAGAATGTATGTTTTGATGAAAGTTTCTGCAGGAAACTCTGGACAGGATTTTGCATTCATTTTTAAATTTAAGTATCTCCAATGGGTATATAGGGTAGTTTGGTTTTATTTACAAAGTACTTCTTCTTTGGAACAAAAATACACCCAAAGCCTTCACACAGGATTGTGTATACCCCAGTAATGGTGAGGCAGACCCCTTGTTTTGAAGGGCTCTTGACCCAATCAAATTAGCAAATTAATGTTGTAGCATTCTCAGAGTGACCTTTTCCTGTGAAATTAACCTGCTCTGATGAATCATCAGTGCCCATGTTTGACAGATGTCTGTAACTTGCAAGAATGTCTTCGCTCTCAAGACAGGAAGCTGATCACCTAATGAGTGCACTCACCACCCTGTAACAGGAGCAGCCTTTTATTTGCAGGATGGAATTTCTTCTGTCTGTCTAGGAGCTGTGGTGATTTTCCTTAAAAATTAAAAAAAAAAGGTGGGGGCAGAGGAAATATATAAGCATGTACATTCTTTTTTTCTTAATTCTTTCACCAATGAAGCAAAAATAAATCTTTATTGAGATGTAATACAGTCTGCAATTAGGGTATTGATTTTACATGGGATGCTGAATGTACCATTAAGTGGAGGTTGGTAGTTAAAAAGAATGGTGCTGCCTCTCAGTCCTTTTGAGGCACTGTTTGCTTGATCTGCCACTGATCCATGGCCCTACACCCTGCTGTCATATTCAGCCCCCTCCTGTGGATACCAGTACCTTTCTCTCCCTCTCCCTCCCTCACGTACCCCTTCATCTGTTTCAGCTCTTGCCTCTGCCCATAAGAGGAGACGTAATCTAAAAACAACATGGGGACAGTGTGAGCTACCACCACTGGAGTCCCTTAAACACATGGATTTGTAAAACTTGATTGCTCTAAGCCTGTCCAAGCCAGGACTACAATTTGAATTAAACATAAGGTGACTCCTTTCACTGAATCAGTAAGTGCAAATAACATAGCTCGCAACCATGTTTTATTTCCCAGACAAAAATGGTTCTTAACAGCTTTCTGAAGGCTATGCTTCAGCCACCTGCTGCTAAAGTTGTTTGCATTTTCCTAGAAAATTTGATCTTCTACAGCATTAAAACAGACAAGTATGCAGTCAGCGTGCCTGTACATACTTGGGGCTAGATGTTTGAGAGTCATATTTTTTGATGAACACTATAACTTTCTACAAACTTTATTTTAGCAAGTATAAATGACAAGGATGGAGGGTGGAGAGCTGGAACTGTGGGAATCTTTCTTTCATACTCACTTTTAGCTGCATTTTGGAGACAAAGGCAATCCTCACTGTTATTGAGATACATAAGTTTGGTGTTTTGCCACGTACTTCTTGTTTGCATTTCTAATACCAGCTACACTAATACCAGCTTTGCTACAAGATCCCGTTCTCTTGATATTCTTCTCTGGTGTGTCTGCTCTGGTATTTGGGTTCCTGCAAGGACCTTAGAACATGTATTTTGCAGTACTCATTTCCATTTTGCAAATACACTGAAGCACACTGCAATACCAGTTGATTTTTGCAGCTGGCATATGAATGTATTGTACTCCCAACAGGAGAGTGATTGCGACGCAGACGCCAAGAACAGCTGTTTACAGTGAAATCCCATTTCCCTGTTGGTTTGTTCTGAGCAAGAGGAGTTTCCTAGAAAAGCAGATAACCTCTGCTTTTACTTTTCTTCATGCTACTCTCCTTCCTAGAGGTATAGATGCTGAACAAAGGTTTCACATTTGCTATTTTATAATTAGTTTCATTATCAAAGCTAATAACAATGAAAATTTCCATCCCTAGGAGCTCTTCTCTGTTCTGCTATTGCTCTTATCCTCTCCAGGCCACCAAGTAGTGTATTACTTCATGCCTTGCCCTTGGTGTTCTACATCAGCAAAAGCATTAGGTACAGGCAGTGAAAAGTGATAACCTCCAGCATTGAAGATCATTAGAATTTCATGGGATTTACTTTCTGTTCCAATACTCCTATATATTACAGTTCAGGACTGTTTTCCAGTCTATTTCTCTACACACTTAATTGATACTTAAATAGCTAACAGGTGAATGAGGGAGGAATGAAAATTCAGATCCATTATTTTTAAATCCTTTCTGAGTCTAACATGCAGGATGAGGAAGAGAAAAATTGTATGAATCAGCATTGTCTTTGGGTGCTAATTTGCACCATATGAGGATCTTGGGTACTATATAGTTTCTAACTTTAAGGTTTCTGTCTTAGAGAACCTCTGCAGCTATGCATTAAAGCTGTTGTATGGACAGCAGGCAAACTGCACTTAATAACATCCTGTTGCTAAATGTAAACCTTTTTTTTTTTCTATAGAAGCACTTAAGGGGAAAGAAAACATCCAAAATCCAGTCCAAATTGTGTCTTTATGACACAACAAAAATAAAAAGTAAAAGCCAGACAAACTGAACATGTTTTTTATTGTTATTAAAAAGAATGTGGATCTGGACTGACAGCTTGTAAACTAAGAACAACTTGATCTGTTTTCAAATGCTGTACTATCCTCAGAAGAACCCATGGAAATCATGACGTTCTGTTAAATGATTCAATACTTGGAGATTTGATTTGTCCTCTTAGTAAAAGAAGATTATTTCTTAGAAGAAATTTTTGTATTTCCATGCAGTTACCCTTTGATTCAACTATTAAAACCAACAGAAAACAAGCTGTATCTCAGCAGCTGTGCAGAGACACATGCTCAGCTGATCTAACCCTATACTCCAAACTTCCCCCCATTTGCTTTTCTACCCCCATCTCTCTTTCTCTTCAATCTTTGATGTGGTTAGCTGGAGCCTTACTTAGACATTATAGAAGATTTTATCAGAAGTGCAACTGTATTTTTTTAAACAACAGCCTTTTCACAAACACCACTTCCATCCTAGTTATTCATGGTTTAATCACACTAAGGGCAATAAAACTCCTCTTTATTTACACTAGATTAATGCTTTCTTGAGTATAATGAGACAAACTTTGGCAGGTGCAACTTCGCAAATAATTTGTAAAAGCCCAATGGACATTTATTACTTCCCTTCCATTAATTATATGTGTTTGGAAAATGTGTGTTAATAGAGGTGAGCACATATATACATGCAATTGTGAAACTAAATGAACAAGACATAAACCAAAACTGACAGAAAAATTCAACAGGGAAGGAATAACCAAATGAAAGAGGGCTGATTACTTAAATACAAAAAAAAGTGCCCACATCAGTGCAGTATTTGGGCCCTGGCCCAAAGTGAGCCAGGAGCTGCTGTTTCTTCTTAGCAAATGACACCAGGCATCTCTGCTGGTTGCCAAGCCCACAAGTCTGTGTACAGAGATTAGACAAGTGGTATTTAAGCAACAACTACCACCAAGTGAATGAATAACTACAGAGTATAACCAAGTGCTTAACTTCTGAGACAAAAGCAACATCTCCTTAAACAGCATGTCTGTCATTCCACAAGATATAAACACTCTACTGCATAAATACTCTACTTTCACTCCCTAAATGATGTTTTGCAAGTCTTTTTTAGCAGCCCCTAAACCAAATTGTTTATAAATGTGGCAGTGGAAAAACTGCATCCATTAACTTTGTCTGAAAAATAAAATAGAACCCTGCTGTTAGGGAAGTAAAAAATAGCTGACAGCCATTCCTTGGCTCTTGGTGGTTTTAGTGAGCTATTCACAGTGATAGAGGGGACTACACAACCACAACACTGTTGAAAATTAAAAAAACTCCATAAATTGGTGATATATAATTAGCAGTGTTCAACCAGATGAACATGGATTCTTTTAGCTGCAGCTTACATGTAACATTAACTCACTGAGAACACCTAGGGGTGAAATTCACAGTGCTGTGTGCAAAAGGTAGATGCTCATTTAACAGCAGCCCAGTTCATTGCCTTGGTGCTTGTTCCCTCAAGAAATGTCAATGTCTTTTAGCTAGGTCCAGGTGCAAGAAATGTCTCAAACCAAAATGTAAAACTGTCGGGTAAAGGTTACAATATGATGCTGGTCCAATCTTAATGCATGTAAACATATTATAAAGATTCTAAATAATGGATTATGGTGCAATGTAACTGAAATTATAAAAACCAAAATATTTGTAGTATGTAGTATGTATGTAGTGGCCTTTTCCCTTCTCTTTATTCTCCTTCTCCATCAAGAATTTTTTCCTTTGTTTTAATGGAAGCAGGCTCAGGCTCAAATTTTGCTGCATTTCTAAGTGCTTTGCTTGGGAAATTTGCAATATTATTTCAACACAATTCTTAGGTGCAACCCCAAGGCTTTAGCTGATATTCTTCCCATGCACACAAATGTGCCACTCTTGGATGGGAATAGGAAGATGAGCAAGGACAGAGGAACTGTGAAGCTGAAAGAAATAGCAAGAGAAAGCAAACTATACATAGTAATGTAGAAAGGAAGGATGGTGTCAGAACTAATACCTAGTGTCTGAACACCCAGGTGTGAGATTCAGGTTGGGAGCCAAATGACTCATCTGTGTTTGTTGAGGTGAAGAATGAAAAGGGGGCAAAACACCATGTTGTGATTCACATATTGTACAATTTTATGCATATAAATACATCAAAGATATAAATAAGTAATAAATTCTCATCCTTTTAGAATGTTTGAAGCTGAATTCAACACATTTGGTAGATAATCAGAGCAGAGGTCGTGTTAACCAAGTTAATTTTTCTCTGACTTTTAATATTTTGCTGGCTTTGAAGGTAAGAAGGTTGAGTAGTGGAGACAAGAGACATTCAAATCTCTTACTTTTGTGTCTAATTTAGAGTCAGAATTGATATTTTTTGTGTGAAACTTTATTATTGCTTTAAAAGTTCCACAAATACCAAAACAATGCTTCTAAAATGGAGTACATAGCCCTAAGTTTAGGACTGATTTTAAAATTGGTTCTGCTTTATAATCTTACCTCACATTTTAAACAAGAAAACAAATGATGGGCATCTTGAGCTACATTCTATTGTAGCCTTGTGAGGGACAGAACAGTGTGTGTGTGTGTGTGTGTGTGAAAGAGAGCACCTTTTTGGGGTTCCACTGGAAAATGCTAGGGTAGTGGGCTCCTTGGTCTTTAACAACAACAGATAAGCTGTTCTCAGGTTCTGCAGCTGCATGAATTCAGTGAGATGAATGTCCAGTATTTGTTCTCAAAGGTGTGTTCAGAGCTTGTAGTTCAAAGGAAGAGTTAAGACAAAACTAGGACAAAAAGGACAGCTTCACATTGGAACATCTGTGGGCTATGTGACCGAAGGACACTTCTGTGAGATACAAAATGGAAAACCAGATCTTCAACATGAACAAGAGATTTTATTTTTTAATTCTTGCAGGATGAAGGATTTCTAACATGAAAGATCAGAGCAATTTAAAATCTGGAAGATTGTTGAAAAGGGTGTCACATTCCCTACCCCTTTCATCACCAAGACCATGAGCAGAAGGAAAAAGGGATATAATGCAGAATGACACTAATTGTGAACTGATCTTGCCGAGAAAAGGAAATGACTTCTCAGGAGCCCTCTCATTGTTTTTTTTCTTTTGAATATTTTTTCAGGCTGTTTCAGACACAAGAATGCCTGCGTGATTTTGCCAAAATGATAGAGACATGAAACGTTTAAAACAGAATCACAGAATCATTAGGGTTAGAAATGATCTCTAAGATCCTTGAGTCTGACCATTAACTCAGCCATTCACTGCCATCCATCAGGACACATCTCTGGTTCAGTGCAGCCAGTTTTAGTTGTGTTCACTCTAACCTTAAGTTAAATAGCTTCCAGACCTGAGCTGTTAGCTGTCCTTCAGGTAGGATGGACACTCCTTTTGCTGCTCTTGGTGGACATACCCTCCAATCAAAATGATACTATAGATGTCAAAAACATGAAGCAAATTGTGCTTGTCAGAGCATGTAGGAAGAGCAAATAGATAATGGCAATGGTGCACCTATGCAGCAATTACAAATTATAGCAAGTACTGCTTAGTCTTTCACCCTCCACACAGGTTGGGACTGAGGCAACAGCACAAATAAAGACCATGCATTTAAACTCTGATGTGGAATGAGGTAAGTTTCCTTTCAGTTTAGCTAGATGCATATGTGTGTGTATATATATGTATATATATATATATATATATATACACACACATAGAGGTGAGACAGCACACAAAAAGTCTCCCTCTTCCCTGTCCCTGACCTCACATCACCACCCCTCCAGCTGAAAATTGCCCTGCCCAAACGGGTGGCAGAGCATGCAGAAGCCTCAATATTAACAAGTAATTTCTTTGAAAGCAGCATCCTTGATGTCTGCAGCATGGCTAGTACTTAGTCTTCACCACAAGTGCTTTAAGATGTTTAATATCCTCCAGGGAAGGCAATGCTGCTATCAGTGATATAATTCACTCCGAGCATGGCACTTCTAACTATAGACTAATATGGAGCAAAGTTTTGTCATATGGTCTTTTGCTGAACAGGTGAGAATATTAAGATGAATTTTTGAAGAAGGTTATGGACACCCTGGGACTCCCAGGGCACCCTGAACTATGCCATTACAGATACATTGCTGGGCAAGGAAGACTCACTGGGCCTGCAGACTTTGTTTTTTTACGGCCTTTTGTAATCCTCCTGGAAAATCGTGGAGGCTCAGATCCCACAAGACACTGTGAGTCACAAACCACACCCTGGATATGTTATGTTATGGATACGGCACACTGTGCTCAGCTGCTGCACCTAAAAGCTCTGTGGTCTACAGGCCAGTGGTCAAGATTTTCTGAGACAAGCTGAGAAATATTCCAGGCTTGATCCACTGTCCAACAGATCATTAACCTGGAAATGAGAAATGGAAGGTTCACCTAAAGCATGACATCAGAAAAGTCTGATCAATTCTAAATTATGAAGTGGGTAGAAGTAACAGCATTTTTTCACTTCTAATGTAGCTATTTTGTAAAAGGTACATTTTCTTTATTTTTAGCCGGGACCTTTATAGAGGTATGCTACTGGGCTGATTCTTACATCTTGGTACACTTGCAAAGGCAGGGCTTTTGGGGCTCTTATGATGGCAAACAGACAGAATCAACCACATGGAGAGAAGTGTTAGAGTTACATGCAACCCTATTTTGGAAAGTTACCAAAAGTAACTTACCAAAAGTAACTTTCCAAAAGTAACTGAAAAAGCCTTGTCAAGAACTGATTAGTTGAATTTTGAAAAAACTATCTAAGCTCTGTCTATCCAAATTCATATATTGTATCCAAATAAATTCTAAGCTGATTATCCATCGGCTTGATCAAATCCAGTCAGAATTTAACAGAGGAAGAAAAGTATAAAACTGAAAATACTGGAACACTGCAAGATAAAAATCATGTGAATTTTAATCCCAACCACATACTGGCAGATCTTCCACTCAAACTATGCTGCAAGGCTTAAGTAGTATGTACAGAAATAAACTGTTCAGAGATAGGAACAAGACAGCAGGAAAACAATCTTTCTAGCTATGTACTTTACATTCTGCTATTATCTTCAGAAATCCTCTCTTGTTCCTTGAGTTGGAGGCAAAACACACGCTGGACCCAGATGCTAATTATCTCAAAGATTATTTCAACAAAGGTGGCAAAGCAAAAGTACAGCAGGAATATCACAGCAGAAGGTTTCAAGTTAGACTGATTTTGTTCTACAGTGATTTGAAGGGTCTATTAAATCTGGTTTTGGTGATAGCTAACTGATAGGCCACGAGCACCACAAACCCTGAAAGTAAAATTATCTTCCAGTTTAAATAAAGCCAGAAAATCTAAAAATCCTTAGAGAGAAAAAAAAAAAACCAGGTACCATTACTGCTTTATTTCTTCAAGAAGTTTAGTAATGCTGCTAAAAAAAATTGAAAACAGTCATGGTTCAGTACATATTCAAGAGCAATCCAGTTTGACTAGACTTCTGTGCTGGATGATCAAAGTATCATGGTGTAAATTCCATCTCCTCCGCACCCAAATGAATGCTGTATAGGGACAAGGCTGTGTATGTGATATGTTCAGAAAGGCTGTAAAATGGACTAATGGTAGTGTAACCTGATCAAACTTGAACTAAGACTATGATCAAAAGTAAAATTCTTATGAACTGATAAGAGTTTACTTCACTGAAGAACGCATATTAAAATCAGACTGCCACTAATCATGTGACGTTACTGGAAGGAAGAACATTGCAGCAAGTCCTTATCAGTAAAATAAAAAGGGTGAGAAATCAGGCAGATATGTCTTGGGCTTTGAAGCAGGGTGAAAACTGAGCTAATACTGGAAATACGGTTCAAAATTTAGATCTAATCTAAATGTTTCCATAATAATAACAGAAATTATGCACAAATAAAAGGTCAGTAATCAAATATAAAGACTACACAGTTGGGCAATCAGATGATGAGAGGAGACTCTCCAAAGCCTTTTCTCCACTTGTACACAGCTAGGAACAGGAGTGAGATTGGAATCACCTCTATATCCAAGGAACTGCTCATGGATTGTTCAATTACAAACTCCTGTATTCTTGCGGAAGATATTTGTATGGTCTTGAAGCCATGCAACATCAGAGAGTTGACAAACAATGTCAGTGTTTGTCACATAATTCAAAGGCACAGAAATGCAGTTTTCCCAAGTTTAAAAGAGTTCTATTGAAATCCTAAGTCTGTTCTGAAAAATTCATACACAAAACCAGAAAATTCAGTGAGATCACAAAGGGTTAATTTCAGAAGAAAGGAACTTGATTAAGTTAAATTTCTAACAAACCTTTATCCATTCACTTGGATGTAATTATTGGGACACCACCTTCTCTCAGGTGTCACATATGCTTCTGCACAAAAGAAGTGAAAAGGTCTCATAGATCATACATGGGAAGACATGAACAGCTGCTCATTCTTCTTCATGCAGAATAATAACCTCTTATTAAGGGGTGCACGAGTTTTCAAAGCAAACTCATTTCTTCAAGTTTCTCCAAGGATGAAGGAACCCCCATTTCAGCTGTAGCCCCATTGCTTGGGTAGCTAAGTGGCAAACTTAATACTTGTAGTGCTCACATGTACTTGTAGATCACCCTTGCTGGTCTGTGCACTTGGCAAGAGAAAAGGAGAGAGAAGAGGCATGTATTGTACATTCTCAAAAATAAGATCTTAACTGCTGACATAGGCCAAATTAAAATCCATCTTCTCCATATCCCTTCAGTGAAGATAATTCAAAATACAGTAATTTATCTTATTTAAAATACCCTCTTGTTACGACAGAGTGTATTTTCCTTTCCAGATTTCTCCTAATGAAGAAATGACTGTTTTCTTCTCAGACACTAGAAGCAAAGTATTTATATTCAGGCAGAATTGAAGAATGAAGTTGCAGTTGAGAAAGGTCAAATTTCAGAGAAGTTGCATGTGATTGAAAACCAGAGGTTAGGAAATTGCTGCTCAGAGCTAATGATAGTAGTCATTATAGGACTGCTTTGGCAGATCTTGCCTCAAAGAAGATCTGTTATCTCCTTACCCAGAATTTCTATATTTGCATACTCTTCCTACAAGAGGTCAGGGTCATGGAGCGATGTCTCACACCTTTTTACAAGACTGATTTTCCTTTCCCTTCCTTTGGTCCCTCTGCTCAATGTGGCTCCAACTTCTATGATCCACAGGGAGGTTAATCCACTTGCAAACAAGCTGTGCCCTGGGTGCAGGGCCACGCAAGGTGTCTCAGTGCAGAGCTGTCCCCAGTGCAGCATGACATAAATCACAAGCAGCCCAATGCAAGCAAGGCTATATTCTTTCCATAGTATGCTGCTTTCAAGATGCACAGGGTATGCCAGTTTTCCCAGCAATTTCCTAGTATTTCTACTTGTAGAAAATTTACTGTAAAACCTGTATATTTTAAAAAGAAACAGACTATAAGTAATTTTCATGTGCCACTCCATTATGGGAGATAATGAGATTTCACGTTTTATTTTAGTGATAATAGAATCAGGGATTTAAGTGCCCTTGTCAGAGCATACAATGAAGCTTTGTGAAAATAGGTAGATTTTTATTACCAAAAACATAAAGCAGAATACTTTTTCTTAGAAATTTCTGCTACAAACATATGACAACATGCCAGGCAAGAAAATCCATTTCCTTGTACCTTAGTTTGTACTCATCTTCAGCAAAAAATTAATGGCATGTGACTGCCTGATAGCTAGCACAGAATTTCTTTTCCACACAGTATGTATTAAAAACAGATAATCCTTCACACTGGAGCTTACAGAAACACCATGAAGGAGTCCTAGTGCTCTGCTTCTTATTCATGCCCTTGGGAAGAAGTGCAGAATCCAGGAGATGTTTATTCCCATTCCCTAAATTATTTTGTAAGTGATCCTGGTTACTTCAGTTCCCTGGCAGATAAAGGAAATGGAAAGGTTCACTGTTTTGCTCTTGAGTAAAGTATCTACATCCCTTAATGACTCTAATCTTAATGAAGAGGTAAATGAGACTTTCAGAATTGGATAACTTTAAATCTATTGGACAGCTTTTCATGGGTTTTTTTGGGAGCAGTTCCTTGCCCTAAGAGCCAGCAGCCTGTACAAGTAGCACTGTACACAAAGTGATAACAAAGTTTGACTTAATTTGATTTCCTTACCTTTTTACATCACACAGGGTGCAGAATAACACAGCTAATTACATATATAACCATGGCTGGTTTTCCTTGAAGTGTACACTAAAGGCTACTTCAGGGAAACTAAAGACTGGTTACAATATAGAGAACTGGGCCTCCATCAATGCTAGGATGGTCTGCTCTGCACTCTCCAGATCTCAAAATTCTAATAAACGAAAACAATTTTTCTCTGGAACAAGACTTACTACTTTCTAAATTTCAATTTTTAATCCCTGCAATAGAACTGTTCAGAAAAGGTGGGGAGGGAGTATTTTAAAGAATAAGAATAAAAGTGTATAATTTTATGTGTTACATTTTTTTCCCCCAGTAGTCATATATCTTGTCCTCCAATTTTAAAACATGAGAGAGTCTGCAGGCCAAGGGAGGCTCCGTTCCATACTTCATGTGGTAGTTCACATTTCTGTGCACTCAGTCTTACCTCCTGACTTGGGAGTAATGTTTTGGATACTTTTATTTTTAAATCAAGTGTCAAATGCTAAACCACTCCAAAATCAAGGCTAAAACTATGTATTCCATTTTCTTTTTTCTTAAAGAAAATACATCTAAATTAACAAAAAACCTTTTCCCTGTTAGGTACAGACCTGGTTTTAATTATTGTGCTGTAGAACTAATGCTTGCAATCAACTCCCACTCATTTGGGACTTTCCTAATACTGTTTTCTCTAACACTGTCTTCAGTGTTGATTTAAAAAAAGTTACTAAAAAAAATTAAATCTGGCTTTTACATATCTAGAGTATAAACTGTATTTGTTCTCTAATATCTGTGAAATTAGTCCTCAATAGCCGCAAAGGCTTATGGCAATTTCTCCAATTAATATGAGAGAAATCTTTGTCTGCATCTATTTTTATGCAAGAGATAAACAATCAAGATGGATTTAGTGCTAAAGACAAAAGAGAGGATATGATGGTTTGGCATACTCTTGGCATAAATGCTACAGTCTTTTAAAATACAAACCAACCCCCAAAATACTCCAAATATTTTAATGCCAAGCTGATATCACTGTTCTAAATAAAAGAAGCATTGCTCTTGTTACAGTCTCTCTTTACTTCAATTGAACTCCGACCATGGAGAAGTCACTGTATGAGAAGTCACATATGGGATTGCATCTCATTGATGCACTGTAAGGGAAAAGACTATTAAATGAGACAAATTCAACTGCCAGCACTGAGAATATCAAAGTATTTAAATGACAGCAGAGCTGGAGTTAAAATAGCTAAGACACAAGAGTTTAAGAGATGACCTTCTCTTGAATGGTGACATGATTTGCCAATTATCCATCAAGCTCTCTGTGGGTATTTGATACATTTATCAAATATGAAACCATTCATTTTAATATAGTGGAGAGCAAGGTTTTATTCATTGTGAGGTAGCCTTGTTATCCCATAGTGCTTTATCGTAGAGACAGCACAGCCACCTTTTAATGTTTCACATCTAATGGTCTTTAAGAGCAGGAGATTCTCACCTGTCCTACCTAACACTTTCATAAAAAAAAGATGCACATTTATAGCAGAGAATTAACTGCATAATGAAATGAATATACTATTACACAGTAGGATTACTACACCCATCCCAATCACATTGCACTTCTGGACAGAGCACACATCTCCAGCTTAGTACCAAGGGATATTACATCGCCAGCATGGATTCTCTGGGTGATCACCAGCCTCTGAGATTTGTTTCTGTCTGCAGAAAGTCATGATTTTTTTCTTGCCTTAAGTGAGCTGACAGACTGCATTTTGGTAAATGCAGTAAATGTGTCTACAAGGAGGCAGGATACATGCAGGAAATAAACTACAAGAGACTGCTATCAAGGAGACAGTCAACTGCTCTATGCAGGTGGAACAGAAAGACCAGAAAAGAAGGGACAATCAGTGATTATTTCTGTGAAGAGAACAAGAGTTTTAGCTCCTTGTTTTGCAATAACCTGTTAAATAATGGAGTGTTCTTAAAAAATGAAAGATACATGTTTACTTCTTAAATTTCTCTAAAGAGTAACTAATTATATATGACTGATAAGCAAAAATGAGATAATTCAGACTAACAGAACTGCTGAACATTGGCTAGATAACGATTGTCTTATGTAAACTCAGTCTGACTATAATCAATACAAACACTGAAGGGCTCTTCTGAAGGTGATGGAGATGAGGGGAGGGAAGATAATCCATGTTGAAGGAAGAGAGGATGCAAGAAGCATTGTTAAGATGTGAGACCAAATGTCAGGAAGACATGGATGGTCACTGAAGCTTAGAAGGAGAGCAAGGATGAGTACAAATAGGTAAAATGAGATTATATGATAGTTAGAAACTAAACAAACAGCTGTAGTCGTACCCCATTATACCCATGTACTACATATATATTCTCTGATAAAAAAACAAACCCTGTCCAAGCAGCTGTAGTCTCTACAGGAAAGTAAGAACTGACATAAGAGAAGAAAGGCCAAAAATCTCAATCAAGTGTTTGTTAAATAGCAACAAAACCGAGATGAAACTCATCATTGCATAAATTTGACTTCATTGCTTGTTCATAACCTCAGCTAAAATGTTAGTGTCCTGAGGTTTTCAGGTTGCCTTTGAAAAATGTGTAGAAAAATAAGGAGTTCCAAAGACAAACAAGATAGAGCAGAGAATGTATAAAGAGCCCAAAAGACAGAATATATGCCTAAAAGAAAAGTAAATACTACAAAAATGTAGAAAAAGAACAAGGTATACCTCACACAGTAAATTTAAACAGTGGTATAGAAGGCAGTGAGGGGAAAATTGGTTGCTGTAAATCCAAAAGTAAAACACTGTGCTGTAGGGTAAAAATACCAACCTTGGTATTACATGGACTTGAAGAGAAAACAACCATCTCCTTTATTGTGAATACACACAGTTTTCCCCATTCACTTTAATGTTATTAACTCAATAGATGGAGAAAACCCAACCAGATTGATCAAATTATTACCTTGCTTGGCACAAGGTGCACCATTAATACTTGCTTTCCTGACTTTGTTATTACTCATGTTCCTAGTAGTAAAGTTCAGTGGCTTGGAGAAAATGCCCTTTCTCCACTTGGCAACATTTCCTTACTGAAACTAAAATAAATTAAAAAAACCCCAACAATAAAGAAAACAACAAAACAAAAATACATATAGTAACATATCACATGGGAATTTCTGAGTTGCAGCCTGAAATATGAAAGCTTGATGAAAATTGAATGCTTAACAAGAGTAAAGGAAAGCAAGAGAAAGAGTCAAGAATAATAATGAGCACTATTAAAAAGAAATGCCGAGTCCCTCTCTTTTCTCCTCACAGAACTGTAGTCACAGCTATTGAAGACAATTAAAGGCTTCAGTTCAGATAAAAATCTCCATCACTAAATGTTATACACACACTCAGATAGGATGAGAAATGATTGCTGCCTCAAGCATTGACACTCTGAGAGGACAGGATAAAGGACAGAAGATGAAATAGGGGCACAGAGGACTTCTTGAAAGATGCTGTATTCTTTAGGTACTGAATCAACAAAGGTCTTATATATGCACAGTCTTTCTTTGAAGACACAGTTCAAGGTGAGTGTTTCAAGATAAGTATGTGCTTAAGTGTCTTGGTGGACTGGAGCCAGGTGTCTTGGCAACTGACAGGACTGAGCCCAGATGTCTTGTCTGTGGTTGTGTTGAGGGTGGGCAAAGGAATAATTACAGCCTGTTGGTTTTATTGATGTGAGCCTTGGTATCTCTGAAAGCTCTTGTCAGAGCCACTCATAGGAACATGCAGAGTGTCAGGCACATGCAGGGTTGCTCCTTTTAATAAAAGTAAGAAATGGCCAAGAAATATGGAATTATGTTATGAAATACAAAAATCTCACCTTCCAGTCACACTTCTGTGTTGTGCATGGGGTAAAGACCAGAAAAATAGCCCAAATGTATATAATTTCCCTGAGAGAATTTGGAACACTTGAAAATACTAAATTGTTAGGTTCCACCATCCAATCTTACAAACATAGTTCCTGTTGGCAACAGGAAAGATGGCAGAGAGACAAACTGTCCAGTGGGTGGTATAAATTAGCAAAGAAACATTTCAAAGAGACAAATATAGAAGTTATTCCACAGTTTTCTTGCTTAATTCAAAACTGCCACAAATTCTGTTGTATATTGCATATTTTCTCAGCTGCACCAGCTGAGTTTGAAGACTTCAAATTGCATCTGGGATTCTGTATATACCTGGATTAAACAGCATGCACTCCCCAGAGACAAAAGAGTCAGGATACATTTGGTGAGCAAGGATTTCCTTAACAAAGATAGAAAAGATACAGAATAAGGTGTCCTGACAAAGCCTGCCCTGCAACATCCTCATCTCATCAATGGGGAGAACAATGGCAAGGCAGAGGGCATGGGGAGAGAGAGGGGGCAAGGTGCAGGGAGGGAAATCAGTTGCTTGCAAATCAGCTCACAGTCATAGAGAAAAGGCTGAATTTTCTTCTACAGAATGCAGATAAAAATCAGCAAATGTCTGGGGATGCAACTTTACCTGTGAAGTTTGCATTTCCTGAGGTAACAAAAAACCCAAAATAATCAACAAAAACCCCATGAGTTCTGTGTTGCTCAGCTCTGTTCAACAATATTTATTTTGTCCTCAGGTATCTGAGTCTTCAAAACCATATTTTTCACATGTCTCTAAGTTTTATGTTTGCTTGAAATAACTACTATGGACTCTTAATGAGACTTATGGCTTCTGCTATAGCATATCAAATAAGGGGCAAGTAGCGCACCTCTGTGTCCCTCTTCCATACTCTTTGCTCTTTCTTGGGGTATCTGTAGCCACAGTTGTCTTCCAATTAGTTGATTTCTGACAGGAGCTTTCAAAACTCCTAACTCCAACAGAAGGTAACGCCTCCTAAAAGCTGGTCAGCAGCATCCCTCACTCTATGAAGCACTTCTCCCTGTAGAAAAAGTTTCACCAACCTTGGAGGCATTTAAAAGATATATAGATTTGTTTGGGACACACCACAGGGATGGAATGTAACTTGGTGATGAACACAGTGTGCTGGGTTAATCCTAGACCAAGCAAACTTAGAGATCTCTTCCAACCTATGTGATTCTATGGTATTTCAGTTTTTTCGGTGGCTGTCTGATGAAGTAGAACCAGCCACTTTAGCTATTGACAGAAGATATTTAGAAAGAACTGTGGAAGGAGTGGAAGGTATTGCAGTGGTTCCTTATTACTTAAAAGAATTGCACGATTACATGAGAGAATGAAAAAATGGGCATAAAGAAGACAAATAGCTGATGGGAAACTTATGTATCAAAAGAAAACAAAGTCTTAGCAATAATTTCACCTGAATGCTATTGCCCATGCAATTTTTAGATATCGTTTTTTCCTTTTCTCTCTTCTGAGTAATGATGCCACAAACCAGCAATAATGAACTCAGAGGACTGAGATTTTTTCCTTTCTAGTTCTTTCCTGGGACATTTCAGGATTTGCATTGCTTCTAGTTTTTAAGAGTGGCTTTATTTAACTATCAGTTTGTAAGAAGCATGCTTTTCTTCACCTCCCTACTCACTTCACATTGGGACAGGAAAAGAAATGAATGAAAAGCATTGTGAGACCCACAAGCACTAAGAAAGATGAGGTGAAAAGAATAATATATATGTCCCTGAAGGAAAGAACCATGTTAGAAATAAAGATGAAAACCAGAGTAGATTTCAAAACTACTCAAACATATGAGACTGCTTGTATTAAAAATGAGAAGGAACACATTCCGAAGTTTTCATACTTAGCTTTACTTTCTCTTTCAACTTTGCAAAAAGTTCTCTGCGAGTAGAAGTATGCATTTCTAATAAAAGAATTGCATTTAATATTAATAAGGTGCCTTTCACCTGTCACCATCAAGTTGCTTCACAAAATACCACAGTTTTTCATAGTCAGATGAACAGGACAGTTTAATTAGGTCCATCTCTCTCTAGTAAAAGAGAGTAAGAGAAGCTGAACAACCCATATTCCAAACATTTCTGTTGAGTGCTGACTCTGAACTCATTACTACACATGCAAACATTGGTGCAGTTCAAATTCCTGGCATAAGCAGTTCAAGCAGAAACGGAAAAGAGAATAAATACTGATTTGTGTCAAGACATCAGACTTGAGGAAACCAAATTCAGTCTATTATTTTGCTGTGGGTATTAAAGTTTCTCAGTCAAGGTACTCTCTGTGCTTACAGCTGTTGTGAGTCTGGTATCATTACAAGTGTAATTACATCAAACATGAATTCCTTAGATGCTGCTACAAATCTAGGAGTCTAGGCTCAATTAAAGGGACTTTAACAGTAGGGACTCTAACAATCCTCACTGATGTCATGGTGACAAAGAAGTTAACAAGCAAGGCATTTGACCCATGGTCCTTTGCTCCACATGAGGTAACCTTTCAATAATTACTTGCTCTAGACTTCTGACCTCCATTTAATCCCACATGCCAAAGGAACGATCAGCCTGAGATAATTTAGGTCACCAGGCTCACACTATCACTGCCAACTACCATTCCTCAAGACTACAGCCCTCATGCTGACACCCCCCTGTTGGTGCTACCTGTAGGCAATGCAATGGAATTTCACCATCACCACGCTTCTGTTGTAACCTTCTCTTATGACTGTTAGCTCAGTTTCTGTCCGGAAACACTCCTGCTCCACTATGCCTACCCTGGCCATGGAAGAGCAAGCAGCTGAGAGGTCTTGGATACAACTTTCTTTCTTGTGACAATGCTACTCCATTCACCAAGGCTGTCTGTGCAGGCAAAAGTAATGGTAAGAACACAAAGGATATCTGTCTTCCCCATCCACTGTTTTAGCCCAGTATGTTTAAGATGAACTTGAGTCTCAAACATACAGCTTCCACAGGCTTCAGAAAAAGCTGCAGAGGCTGTTCTGAAACTCATGAAGGAATGCAAAACAACCCCCAAATACCTCAAAAGAAAGAAAACCAAGTCTCTGTAGTACTTCTATTCAGTTACACATTACTGTACAATTCTTTCACTCTTTAAGAAGGTTTGTTGATAAAGGCATCTAGGAAAAATCTCCCAAGGAAGACCATCAAAATTTAGATATGGTCTCTTTATGCTAGGATGGGTTTATTGACAAAAAAAGATGAAAAATGAAATCACTCATGTTTGTCTTTTTAAATCTGACTAGGCATTTTACACGATCTTTACACAAGTACTGAATAAGATGAGAGATGTGATTCTGACATTGGTCCCACCCTCTAACACAAGAGATTTTGATTTTTATTGCCATGAATCGTTACACAGACAGAGGAGGAAGAGGCAGAGTGAGAATTTCAGTGTACAAATATTTATATTCACAAGTTAAAAACTGATACAGTCATCTACTACACAAGGCAGTATCTTACACTACATTTCATTGCCTAAACAGCTAGAAATTGGGATCAGACTTCCCACAGGATTAAAAGTATACACTGAATTTGTCCATGTTTAAAGTACCAGAGAGGCAGATAAAAGTTTGAATGTCATGAGACTGTAAAGGAAAAAGAAAATCAGAGAAAGGTCATTGGAGGCCAGCAAGCGAGAGACTAAAGACAGCTTGCAGAACAAGAAGTTCATTTAAACACAGTAATTTGAAAACAGACACAACAGGAGACGATCTATATTATCTTTTATTTGCTGAATCTTTTTGCTTTTACTACTGCCAATTCCTCCCCTGCAGTTTAGACCTGGCAGCTAAATCTCTGTTGCTTTCCAGCAGCTTTCAGAAAACAGATAAGAAACCAAGCTAGCAAAGAAATAGGCTAAAGTACTCTCACTTTCTTGCTCATTCTCTGTTCAAGTACAGCGAGTGAATCTTTCTTTACAGCATCATCCAGGGGCTTGGGAACTCTTGACAGCAGAAGCCTTATACTGACCTAGAAACGTCCAAGTCTATGGCTACCATAAACTTCTTGATAATGGTTTCCTAAGTTATTATATACTTTTTAGCTGTGTTGTGTATATCTTGGCAAAATAATGAGACTTAGTTTGCACTCAGGCCCCACAAAGATGATATTCTCCTGAAATGTAAGGTCCTGGAGTGGTTTGGACCCTACAGAGAGAAAAAGGAGGAAAAACCTCCAGCTATTATCTCAATGGCAGAATCATTCTGCAGAGGAAGACTCATCATATTTTACAAGAGAAATTATACACAAAAGATGCTTTAAAAAAAAAGGCAGCATACGGACTAGGCTGTTGCTGTGCATTTGTTGACAGACTTTTATTTTTCATAGAAATAAATATCTACTGAGTCCAAATGTTCTCAAGCTATTAAGAAACATTTCTCTCACATCGTTTTTAGAAACAGCTGCTGCATTCTATGTGGACTACAAAACCAATCTTTTTAAGCTATCAGTGTTTGTGCTTGAATCCAGACACTTTTGCACTTTGTTGACTCTGCTTTAAAGTCTTAAAAATAAATCAGCTATTCATTCTGCACGTCTTTACACCTTAGAAAATTGTTGAAGTGCTATAATGAGGAGACAGAATTGGAGAACATGTACTGTGTTAAATGTACTTGTGATCATTGACTACAGTGGGAGTGCTATGCATTGTCCTTGCTTTATAAATAACCTAAACTTTGAGCCTGCACCCTGCTGTCTATCATGGCGTAATACTGCAAAGCAAAACCTAGCTTAGAGGTTTAGGTCTCCTTTGCTCCTTTTCTTCCTCAAGTGGTAAGTTGCACTCTGTTGCTAGAACTGCTAAACTTTACATTCTTCGCAAAGTCCAAAATGATATCCAGCTTTGATTCTTTCACCAATGTTTTTTTATGGTGCTTCACATCTGAAATTCTCTAATTTCAAGTATTCTGGTCTCAGACTCTGGCAGATGAATGGTTGAGTCCTGCTTGTTTCCTTTCCTTCAGGCATTTCTTCCTATACCTTCCTTACTAGTGATGATATGCCTATGACTTTCTGCTCAAATGCTACTCTTTGTTGTTGAGGTAGTTCTACCCAACTATCAAAAACAAAGTTTACAGGCACCTTTTCAGCTATTGTGATCAGAGCTGAAAACATTAATTTCAGACTAGGCTTTTATCTCTCTCCTTGGTTCCTATCAGCACAGGGAAAAATAAGGTTTTCTAGAATGCCTTTGTAATCACTGCTCAGTATTCTGCCCTCCTTGTAAAGGAAGGCTAAACATTCCTCATTCTCAAGTACAGGCCTCTGTGTGTATTTATTCTGAAGCACAAGGTGTTTTCCAAATTTACTAATTTTGCTTGTTATCTTTACACAGTCTGTCCCACTAATCTACAGATTATTTTGATAAAAGAATGAGATAGGTCTCTCATTCTCTGGTCTACAGATCTGACCACCTAGTGTCAGAGGAGACCTGGAACTGGAAATGATCAACCATTTGTCAAGAAAATTTTAATTCAGTATGACAGAAAATTTCTCAGTGTGATAAATGAAGCCAACTCTGTATAATTAGTTAAAATAAGAAGGAGGTTTATTAACAAAAATAATTAGGAAAAAAATAAAATCCAGGTCCACAGCGATTAGAGACTCATATAACCAATATGGCTAAAAACCCACCACAAGAATCTGCAGTGCTGGGCTCTATTTGAATTAGTCCCAAGTAGAAAAGAAATAAAATTCAGCCCTAAAATCCCAGCACCGGGCTCCTCCTAGGCTAATCCCAAGCCTGAGAGCTGCAGGGGGCAGCACTCCAGCAAGCACTGGGCAGTCCAGTGTAGGCAGGGACAGGAAGCACTTCCCAAGCTGTGCACAGGGTGTAATACCCCCTTTACTCCTCCCATCACTGTCCCTGATCTGTCCTCAGTCCGCCTCCTAGGTTGGGGTTGATCCAAGATTGATATAAAGTCTCTTGACCAATGGCTCGTTGGTTTTGAGGGAGGATACATTCATCATATTGATACCTCCCATTTCCCCGCTTCCTATGGTAATTAGTTGAATACGAATTAAGNAACTGCCAGCTCCTAAAAATAGTCTCTTAGTCATGGGTGGGGGTCCTCTCTCTGGACTGCCTAGAGATCCTAGTAAAAATTCTTAGAGAAGGTTTTAGTAAATGTAGACTTTAAAACCCTGTTTAACATTTAGAAATAACATTAAACACTTGGACATGAACTATAAATATCTATCAACTTTTAGAACTACTTAATAACTTCATTA